>CM028353.1:25164792-25411113 GCA_016618105.1 Dendrobium huoshanense | reverse complement strand
GGCGGGTATTCCTCTCCTTTTCTCAAATCAAACCGAAGAATTTTACAATGACAGAATTGTGTGCAATGTGCATAGCTACATGACATTATCAATATTTTATTTCATAGTCAATTTAGGGAACTGGAAGAGTTTGAGAATTGAAAGATTGGGTATCTTGTATAGGACTATAGGAGTGAAAGTTATTTGAAGGAAAAATATCATAGTTATATCATTAATATCAAAGAAACTACACCACTAGCCAATTTACAGGTTATTAATCAGACGGCTGCTGAAGAACATATGTAACTCAATTCGGATTGTTGTATGGCAATCAACAGATAGCCAACTCGTAAGTATAGGCAGCAAAGATCCGAAAATAACAAATGCCATCAAATTAGTTGCAGAAGCTTGAGCTTGATTTATTTGCATGATAGATCACCACCACATAAATGTTCATTAAGTGTTACCAAACTGAGGAAACAATTAAAACTAATTGCCTCCAAATCATAAATTTTCAATAACTGAAAATCTTCAACTACAGTATTGAGGTCTGCTAATTAAATAGAAATCTGTCAATGCACCACAACCCTAAGCGGGTGTATCCCATTAGCTTTTGATTTTACACGGAATCAAACAATAATTACAGCAATATCCCTTTAATATCAAATCTTTCACAAACATGCAGAAATATACTCTAGTCTATCTTTCACGGTTATGATAATTACGAGATCCCTCATGGGTCCCTACCAGCCATAACATGGAAGTTTGTCATGGCAATCCATCTGAGAATTTTCTAATTATAAAAGAAATCCAACCCATATTCGGCGTGAATCTTTTGATTGGAACCTGTCAATTAGAAGTTTTGATAACCAAACTACTAAATGGTCAGCACATCTCCATGAATTTCAATATATTCTTCACGCAGCCTTGAATTCACGACGGAACAATACCATGTGGAAATCAGCTTTCCGTTGCCATAAAGCAAGTGGCAATCCTAGTAAATTATCTTGAAAATCTTCAGAGAAAAACTGTAAAATAGAAAAGGAGGCAAGGTGGGATATTCAGAGATCTCTAAGTTTAGCAATCATATTAAAGAAAAAAAAAAAAGGCAATCTTTCTCCCATTGATCAATACTAAAAAAATGGCATTTTCTCAATTATTTATCAGAACAATGGAGCCTCTGTAGCTTAATATCATAACAGATGTGAAAGTATGAACATCATATATGCAAACCATGTGTACAATAAATTTTTAAAATTTAATTCCTCAACATAGTTGAAATACCATTCACATTTCATTCCACTTTCTAAATCAGCAGATGATGCCCCTTCTTCCATTTCATAATCAATTCTTAGTCCCAATTTTACTTCAGAACAAGTAACAGCGCCTCTCTTCATTTAAACCGAGAACAAACAATGCCCACAAAATGCTATCTATCCAAATTTGCAATCAATCATCATATATCATATATTATAATATAGTCTGTTTCAAGTGTTGAAAATGATTTTGTCATTCCAAAGGAATGGAACTCTTGTGAAAAAAAAAACAAATGGGGCTAATCAGTCTCTTGAAACATTTTACCTACTACGCTTACCCACATAACATTTTAAAAGCAACAAATGGAAAGAGGAAAGCAAAAGGCACAGATCAACCGAACGCTTGAGTGAGCTTGGATGCCTTTGTACTTGAATTTTCTCTCGTTCTACTCATAACAAGGTGCTAGATCTGCTCAAAACCTATACTTTTAACCGATTTACAATATCCTCGAACAAAAAACTCCATCAAAATGACATCATGAAAACTTCAACAAAAGAGCAAATTCTCAAATCGCTCGACCTTTCAGCAACAGCAACTTCCTCTTCTCAAAGTAGCCTAATCACCTTTCGAGACCCCGCACAATCTAAAAAATCATGCTCAAACTTTTAAATCAAGGTTAAAGAGTCCAACTAAAGATTGACCATGGCATATATAAAAGCTCCATTTCAGAATTAACGCAATCTGCATGCTAAGCATTAAATGGCAAAACGATCCTAAATACCAAATGATGACGAAGAGAGTTCGTACCTCCACCATTGAAGAAGGAGGTCCTCAAAGGAGGACAGCGGACCAGAACCATCTTAGGAGGAGGGCACAAAGAAGAAGATGGAGATGGCACCATGCTCAATCCCCTAATTGGCGCTTTCATCGCCATTTCTGGAGGAGAAACAACACGTAGTTTCCACAGAACAGCAAGGAGAACCGGCAGAGGAGAAAGCTTTCAGCTAAAGATCGCTTGAGCAGCGCTCCAGAACAGATAAACCAGAGGGGTGGAAGGAACGCGATGACCCCTATTTTTTATTTTTATTTATTATTATTATTTTTCTATATTGAATGATAGATAGGAATTTTTATTGTGTTTGCTGTCTGGCAAGGTTGTGAAAATCGGACCGGACAACGAACTGGAAGAGGAAGAGGTTCACGGTTTGACCGGTTCGATCGGTCGAACCAGGGTCGAACCGGATGACGTAATAAATAATAATATTATTAAAAAAAATAAAAAAATCATATAATATAAGTATATGAGCATTTAATAATATTTATAAAATTTTATACATATAAATATATTTAAGAATAATATATTTATAAGAATAATACTTAATATAATATATAAATTTATAATAAAAAAATGTATGATCACTAATATAATATAAATAATTAAATATATGATCATTTAATAATATATATATATATATATATATATATATATAATGCAAAATTATAAATAAAAATATCATTTAAAAATAATATATTTATAATTAAATATATTTATAAAAATAATATTTAATATAATATATTAATTTATAATATTAATATTTTATAATATAAGTAATACAATATATATTATAACAAATTTATAATACATATTATCTAAATTTATAGCCCAACTAAGAAAAAAATTGAAGCCCAAATTCACATTCTAAACTACTCATACAAGTTTTTTAGTCCCACATCATAGGGGATGTTTGAGGATGTTTCCTTGAACCCTATATAAGGTGAGAAGTACACTCCTCTTACAAAATAATTTATGTGAGATATTTAAAATAACTTGCATGTAGTATGATGAAATTAATCATCATATTTTATAAAATTATTTTTTAAAAGTTTAAAAAAAATTAGTAAACTAAAATATATTTTTAAAATTTTAATTTTAATTAAAACAAAATAAAATGTTTTTATGAACCGGCCGGTTCTTTCCAAACCGGACCGGTTCACCGGTTGAACCCCCGGTTCAATCCGGTTTGATCCGGTTCGATGCAGAGCCGGTTTTGAAGCCTGACCGAATCGGCCACCATACCGGTTCACGGTTGAACCGGCCGATCCGGTCCGGTTTTCCAAACAGTGGTGTCTGGACTTAGCTCTATCTCTGGATGCCAGTTAAATGGTGCCACATAGCAACTCGAAGACTTTTAACCTTTTAGAGCTAGGGACGTTTAATGTTGATGAATATTTTTCTAATTTATTAGAAATAATTTCTTACCCATATTGAGGTTTTAGAATATAAATTTTTAAATTCTAGCTATTTATGCAACCCCTTTTTTTTTGCTTGATTACCGATATATCTTAGTTTCGACCAATATGATGTATTATCACGAGTTCAAAATGTATTGTACATCGGAACCGAGCAATACCTCGATTATATAGTACCATGTACCGAGCTTATTCATGACTACCGATCTTTGTACCAAGACTAAAGTTTCGAGTCAACTTGGTACTGATTGGTACTTATAGGTATTGCTCGGTATAAACTCATTGTATAGTGATTCCAAGCTAATACAAGATCATAGTACGTAGTACCGATCTTTGTACCGAGACTAACATACATTTTAACTGATCGGTACTGCTCGGTATTTATTCTCTGTATAGTTTATTGGTATTGAGACTCGTTATTTATACTCGGTATTTAATCTCGGTATAAACTTGGTATTGCTTTGCAAATGTAGTTTTTTACTGCCCAGTTTGTATAAGAAATTGAAATATTTTTTCATAGGGTGTTTATAACTATGAGAAGAAAGCATTTGATAAATATTGTCATTATGCGCATTCTCATGGTTTAAGTGTTCCGAAAGAGCATCATTCATTCTGGCAAAATTCAAGGAGAATAAAATCAAAGTATTTTGTATGTTCGCAAGTAGGATTCAAGAAGGAAATTGAAATCAACGCAAAGGCAAAATTTTGAAAATTAAGCACAAGAATCGAATGTCTAACTATGGTAAAATTTGCAGTTAATGAAGATGGAATTTGTATGGTGAATAAATCAATAGAGAGTCACAATCACAAATTGGCTAGGCCGAATGATCAATATTTTCTCAGATCATCTAAGCACATTAGTGATAGGAATGCATCTATTTTGAAATCTACGTTAGAAGCTGGGATAAGAACAGTTAATACATTTACATATCTATCCGATGAAGTAGGAGGTGTAGGAAATCTATGGTTCACAAAAAGGGATGCATACAACTATATTCAAAAAAAGAGGAGAGTCAAGATTGAGAATGTGGACACCAATTTATTAATCCAATTATTTAAAGAACAAGTTGCTACTGACAACATGTTTGTATGGGATATCCAAACTGATGAAGAGGATAGGTTGTTGAATTTTTTTTTTTTGATTGATGGGTTGGGGAGAATTGATTATGACTGCTTTGGGGATGTGATATATTATTTTTGATACAAGCTACCGTCTGAACAAATATAATTTAGCACATGCCATTATTGTTGGAGTGAATAATCATTAGCAAAACACTCTATTAGGTGTGACATTTTTATCTGAGAAGATAATTGAGTCTTTTACCTGGCTATTTAGAATATTTTTACGAATTATGGATAACAAACATCTCAAAACTATATTTACCGATTATGACCAAGCAATGGCTAGGGCAATAAAGATTGCATTACCTAATATACGATATATGTTGTGTCAATTACATATTTACAAGAAGGCTCATTCCAAAGTCTGGTGCTTTAGCAGTAACAACAAAGTGAAAGGCCTATTTTATTATTATTTTAGCAAGTGTGATTCTGTGGAGGAGTTTGAGAGAAAGTGAAATGAAATGATCACAGAAGGGAACCTCCAAAGCCATCAATGGATGAAAGATATGTATAAAATCAGGGAAAAGTGATCTACAACATTCAACAAAAAATATTTTAACATTGGCATTTTATCTACACAACGTAGTGAGTCCACCAATCATATATGTCATGGAATTTTCAAGCCAACAAGTTATATCACTGATTGTTTTCTAGGGTTAGAAAAGGTGATGAAGACTTGACATAGGAATGAACAAGAAGAAGATTTTAAACGTAGCCAAACGGAGATACAATCTTATATACATAAGTGGAACATTCTGAGGGATTGACGGCAATATTAGGAATTGATTTATATATAGTTGGTGTAGTCTTGCAATAAATTGCTCACCGAATTTCACAACCAATTGATTACAAACTTCTCTAAAAGTCAAAGTTTGACATTTGAAATAAATATTCAGAGAATATCCATGCATAACAAATAATAAAAAATAATATTTAAGTTTATACCGAGTAATAACTTTGAGTACCGAGCAATATCGAGTAATATTACAGAGCTTTCAATCCGATTAATACCGAACCTTGTCAAAAAATTTCACTCGGTATTAAATATATAATATATTATATAATAACGATAAACATTATTTGGAAGATATATCTAAGCTTATACCAACTAATAACTTTGAGTACCGAGCAGTACCGAGTAATATTACAAAGCTTTCAATCCGATTAATATCGAACTTTATCAAAAAATTTCAATCAGTATTAAATATATAATATATTATATAACAACTATAAATTTTATTTGGAAGATATATCTAAACTTATACCGAGTAATAACTTTGAGTACCGAGCAATACCGAGTAATATTACAGAGCTTTCAATCTGATTAATACCGAACCTTGTAAAAACTTTTCACTCTGTATTAAATATATAATATATTATATAACTACGATAAATATTATTTGAAATATATATATAAGCTTATACCGAGTATTACCTTTTAGTACCGAGCAATATCGAGTTGTACCGAGCAGTACCAAGTATGTAAACTGAATAATAAGGACCATTGTAGAAAGTAATTTACATATATTTTTCTAACAATAGACACTATTTTAAAAATCTATTTATGTTCAAATCGAGCTATACCGATAAATAAAGACCAATACCAATCAGTAATAAGAAATACTCATCTGTACCGAGTAGTACCGATCTGTACCGACCACGAAGCTCTGATTGATTAGAGATGTTTTTACACGAGACATTCAAAGTTTTGCAACATCAATTAAAGTTTGTAAGTAAAACATAACCCTAAACATTTATTTGTAATTTTTTTAACCATGAAAAGTATATGAGAAAAATATTTGCTTCGGATGAAAATTCTAGCATGATGCATTATTTCTCTGAAGTTAATCCACCGAAAATTTACTTCAGAATGATGGAAGATGCTTGTGACTGCGAAGAATATGGACAGTTGCAGAAGAAACGCTTCGTCTTTGAATATGTTAAAGCGAAGTGAATCGCCGCTGTTTTTTATTTAAAAAATTACCATTATTTTCGGGTCGGGTCATCGGATCGTCATCATTCCAAATACGCACGTGCTATATACCCACTCTTCGTCGGGTTGGGTCCATGATAATGTTGCTGCTACGTGGCACCATTTAACTGGCATCCAGAGGAAGAGCTACGTCCGGGCACCAGACACAATAAAAATTCGATGGATAGAGGGGCCGAAGATAGATGGATACAGGGGAGTGAGAACGTAAAGGTATTCCAAAACAAAATTAACCTTCTGATTTTAGATGAAATAACTATTTTTGGATTTAGAAACGTTTTTTATGGGTTATTTAGTTGTTTAAAAAAATTCAGTATAAAAGAAATGAAGTGTAAAAAGAATAAAATGTAAAATAAATATTTTTAAATTATTTGGATTATTGTAAAGTAAATACTTGTGGTTTTTTTTTTTTGAAGTAAAATAAAAGTACTGTCAAGTACAAAGATGGAGGAAGCCTGCGGGTAGCGATGGTAGTGGTGACAAGTGGCAAATGACAGTGGTGATGGCAGCAACGACGACATGCAGACAGTTGTGGCTGACGGCGACAGACAAAAATGGTGGTGGATGGTGGTGATGCTGAGTTTGGTGGCTGTACTGGTGGTGGGTGGCAGCGTCAGTTGGTGGTGGCTCGCGGATGGAGACGGTAGTGGCTTGCTGCGGGTGTTGGTCAAATAAGCTTGTTTGTGGTGTAAACGGTTATTGCTTAAAAAATGGGTGAGTTTAGTTTACCTCAAAATGAACTAAAATGATTTAAACTAATTTTATTTTATCTTACTTTACATTCTTTTTTCATCCTATCAATAACAAAATTTTTAAAACCCGTATGAAATATTTTACACTCATTTTACTTTCAACCAACCAAACAACCCCTATCAAAAGAAGTTAGATAAATGATTTAGAGCAGGTAATTCAATGTTATATTAATTATTTTGAGTTATAATTTATAGATGATTTTGAAGTTATAATTTAAACTTCTATGAAATAAACTCAAACTATTTAGCAAAAAAAATAAAACCTTGGAGTCCAATTTAAAAAAAAAAAAATTTGAAGTCATTTAGAGTTGCTTATGATTTATTATATTTTATTGAATCTATTTATTCATTAAACTTCAAATTTTGATATAGTGTATTTACTATTTAAAATCCATTCAATTTTCTTTTTTCATATTTTAGAGTTTATTATGAGCCCAGTGAAATTTATGTTACAATTTAGGGACTTTTTAAAAATTAATTGTGAATTTTGCAAATTTAAAGGCTACTTAAAATATTTTCATTATATTAACTCTATAGTTTGATTATTAACACCTTAAATGATCTCCAAAGTTCATACTATTTTATAAAACTGATTTTTCATACAAAATTACTCAAATCCATTTGGTTGTAAAAACATTGAGTTTATTTTTTTAATTTAGAATATTAAAGTTTTAAAACTTTATACTAAATTAATTAAAATTCTTGCCAAAAATAATTTAATAACTATTTTTTTTATAATAAGTTACAAAATTACTCAAAATAATTTATACTATTTTTGTTATAAAAAATCAAGATAAAAAATGCCAAACAATTATTTTTTTAAAAACATAACTTGTCATAATTAACCTAATTAATAATCTGAAATTAATATTAATCTTAATATTAAACTAATTAGTCTAATTAATCGCTAATTAACATATTTTAATAACTATTTTTCAAATAAATTATTATAAGGGATCTGAAAAAAAAAATATCTAAAAAAATAAACAATACAAAAACTGAAATTCATAAAATTTTAACCTTCACCAATTAATTAGAGATGTCAATAAATGATTCGGAATGAATCACAAAATTAAAGTTCAAATTGATTTGTTTAATAAATAAGTCAGCTTTGATTTAGATTTTCTAACCTATTTATTAAACATTTTAAATTTGGATTGATCTGTGAATCCACTTTGACCCCAATATGACCTTTTTATATAAATATGTATTTTTAATTTTTTACTTGTGGGTATACTCTTATCATTTTTTTATCAAATATCATAAACTTTATAACTAATAACTTACAAAAAAATTGACCAAAACAAGAAAACAGATCGAGTTCAAGTCATTCAAAGTGCTAGCGAGTCAAATTTAAGTTGGCCTTTCTAACCTGTTTATTAAACATATTGGATTTAGATTGATTGTATTTGAGGCAGGCAGATCGATTTCAGATCAGACTTAAATCCTACCCATTAACATGTTTTGACACCCCTACACTGAATAATACAATCAGGCTACCAAAAGCATTAGAAAATAGAGCTCAACTCCATCTCCACAAGTGAGATTCAACTTCGGCAAATAAATAAATGGCACTATCCCTCAATCAGGCAGGAAGATATTCATCCCTATAATAAAATTATATTTCTACTTAAATTTGCTCTGAAATCAGAGAGATGAATCAGAAAAGTACAGAAGAAACCTGGAACAAATTGCTGATTTTGTGACTAATTTCTCATGAAAATTGGTCAATCATCATCATGGAGCATAAAATCATCAACTTGCAGCTGGTTTCTTCAATTTTTTTTTCACAATCCATCAATCTGGTTAGATATCAAATATCAACAGAAATATGAACTTATTTTCAAAAAACCAGAAACTGGGATTTAAGAACTACAAGTTTCTTCACTCTGATTTCCTGGCATGTGGTTTTCTATTAACTGATACATTTAGTACAGAGTCATCTTTGGAAACATCTCAACATTCACAAACCATGAAAAAGAAATCAGCTCAAAAGGAGCTCAAAAAGAGCAAATGAATATGAAACTCACATACAGAATGTTGGGCAATAAAAACCTTCACTACTATACTGAAAACACTACTGATAATAATGCAGATTGAAGATGATTTGGGAGAGCTATTATCATAAACCCACAGCAGATTAATGTCTTGTTTAGTTGGCAAGATGACTTGGAGAGCTATTGAACATGGCATGCCACATAAAGGCTCTGGATAGGACCATCTCCAGTTCATGATGGGTCCAGATCTGAGTGGGGAGGTGTTGAAGGAACATGACCATCTCCTGGAATTCAAGCTTTTGGAGCTTGTCTGACCACTGAGAACATAGATGTAATCAGCTGAAAGATTCTGTACTTAAGATAGGAATCAATGGGAACTTAAAAAAAGATGCAAAAATAATGAAAGAGAAATAGGCAAAAGGTATTCCTAAACTATTTATGAAGGCCCATTTTAATCCCAAATTATTCCCTTGATTCTTCTTTTAAACTTGTTTGTACTACTGGGCAGTCCTCGTGTTGCACCCTGAAAAATTGAGTTTTAACAGAATACATTGGCGAAAAAGGATTCATGTAGCCGACCCCACGTGGTGGGACAAAGGCTTGATGATGATGTTGTTGTTGTAATAGTTAATTGATTCCTCAAATTTGAATCAGAATAATTTAATAAATGAACTATAATAGATCATATTTGTGGATTCGATCAAACAAATCAAATCCAACACATGAAAAAGTTGGGATTAAAATGGGCTCGTAAAAATACTCATGAGGGCTATTTTGACATTGTTCTCAATCATGAAAAATCAAAAGTAGAGTATATAGACTTATGCAAAGAATTCTAAGACAATTTATAGTTTAGAAAATATTTTTTAAAGTAATTAGAAAGATTACACCTTGGTTTGATTGCTCTACTCCTAGCACACAATGCATACATGAAATCATGCGCAATATCATACTATCAGAGATGCATCATCATCATCTGCTGCCTTATTCTAACTATTTCGGTTGGTTAAAAACTGTGAGTTTAACTAAACCTATACAATTACAGACTTGCTTAAACAAATTAGAATTTGTTTTAATTCTTAATAGAACACGTATCTGGTATGTTCAATTTTGTTGGTGAAAATATAAAATACAAGTAGTCAATTGGATAGGTTTTGATATAGATAAAAAAAGTGAGGAAATACAGCACTTGTGACCATATCATAATGTTTTGAATCCATATAATATGGTATGTCCAAACTGATAGGTTTCTTCTAAGAAATTACTGTTTAACTTCACTTTCTTAGAAATTGGCATAACTTCCACTCTTGAAAACACTGACTAAAAGAAAAAAAGTTTGGTTCCCTTAAACTTATAGATACTGAAAAATTCTATAACGAAGCCAAAATTTAGAAAAAATTGTTGTTTGATCCAAATCATTCTGACCTCGTTGAACAAAGAAATTTGAATGATTGGGCCTTAAGAACAGATTCCCCACAAACTTGATTAATCTCAATCAGAAATCTGCAGGCTCCAAAAATTCATGTCACGGCCTCTGCTGGGGAGTCTTATGAGTGTTTTCATATTAAAGTTTAAGAAGATTGAGTGTTTTCATATCAAAGCTTAAGAAGACTGATTAAATTTAACAGAAGACACTACTTAGATATTTCATTCTTATTTTAAGAGGACTTCATAATTCCGTTCCAGGGTTCTCATAGGTGCAAGCCCCTATAATTAATTGCCCTCCCTGTTATGAGAAGAACTTATAATTAAGGCTAATCATTAGGAGGCACTAAGTGCTCAACAGAGAATTGAAACGATTTCATTTAGGTTTGGAAATTTACCGCCATGGGCTTAAAGTGGATTTGGGGGGAGGGGGGATGATGATGAGTTCGACCAAGATCCCATGATTCAATCATCCAGAGTTGTTATGGATCCTGGTCCACTTAGTTAAAGGAGGTAGCCGACCAAAATTGACTAAAGGTAGATGTCCGACGAGACTGCAATTGGAGTTTCTTTTTGTTTAGAGAGAGGGTTTTTTGTAAAGAGAAAGTAAGAGGAAAAGGGTGATAAAGATATAGTAGGAGAAAATGATTTTAGTTTAGAAAGAGAAAAGGAGAGCGAGTGAGATTGAGGGAGGGAGAGAGAGAGATTGAGAGGTGAAGGAAGAGAGATTGGGAGGAATGGAGCGAAAAAGGTAGAGGTAGAGATTGTATTACATCCAACTTTACAGGTAATGAAAAATTCAAAGGTCAATTCATTTAAAGTTAAATGAATTTTAAAAACACTTAAATAATTATTGTTAAATAAATGAAGTATTATTATAAAGTAAAATTATTTTCTTATAGTTAATTCATAACAGTTATTTTTTAAGAGATGTTTCCTTTGGGATGTATAATGAGATAGCAGTTATTGGTGTGGGGACACTCTTTTAGTGGTTTTCTCGATAAGCTTAGGAGGTTATTGGTGTGGGGCCACTCTTAGTGGTTTTCACGATAAGCTTAGGAGGCAATTAATGATAAAGGAGTTTCTGTATGTGAAACAGAGAGGAATTATAGGTTACAGAACAGTGCAAGTTTCGGCACAGTGCAGGATTCAGAACAGTGGAATGCTGTAGATTTTCGGCACACTAACTAGAAATTTTTGTAGCAGTCTTCGGTACCAGATAACATGTAGCAATTCGGCAAGAGGAATTAAGGGCACAGTGGGAAATTGGGATCAGTTGAGAGTAATTAAATAGCAGCCGTGTGAGGCTAATGTGTTGTTGAGGCGAATAACAGAAGGCAGATGGAAATGAATTGATGCAGTGTTGGAAATTATAGAGGATCGATAAAGTGTTGTGTAAAGGAAATCAGTACTGTGCATGAAGAATCGATTACCGTGAAGGAAGAATAATAAGGACTTTGTAGTGAAAATAAAAGGATTTCTTCAGATACATTCATACAAAGAGAAAGCTTCAAAGTGACTTATAATCGTAGAAGACTTCAAAGTAGAGAATTGGAGACACCTCGGTAAGAAGGTAAGTAATGCATTTATATTCAAATTTAAGAACTTTCAGTTATAGGCATGAAGGTTGAATTGGAATGCATTAAAGTAAAATGTTATGCAATTTGTTTAATGTATAGAAAGGATCTTTTTTATTCAAGTTTTCAGGTACGAACAACCAGATACATAATGAAATCAAGTGTAAAACAAGGTTTAGTATGTTAATCTAAATGTTTTTCTATTTGATACTATTTTGGAAAGATGTCAATTACTTGCATATGATGTGTATTTTAATTGTACACAAGTGACTACGACAATGATTATGAAAGAATGCAACAACTTAAGTATGACTTTCATTGTGAATATTAATTGAAAAGTAAAGTTTGGCTACAAATGATGTATAACTGTAATTATAGGTGGGGCAAAAGGGACCTCATATAATATACCTGTATTACAGGAGGGGTAAAAGGGACTCCAGAGAATATGATACCTGCATAGCAGGTGGGGCAAAAGGGACCCTTAAAGAGGCAAAAGGGACCTCTATGTAATCAATGACGATAATGCCAGGTTTGCCTGGGCTCCATTAAATAATGTTATGAATTGTAGCCAAATCTTTTATAGATAAAATTGATATTCATTGTAGAATTCATAAGAAGTAAAGAAAAAGGTCAATTACGAATTTATAATGATTTCAATGTTTAATTATTCCCAATGATTGTACTTTAAATGTTAATTAATTTGCAAAGCTTACTGAGTCTCATAGCTCACCAGTGTTTTATTACAGCAACTGGCTGTTGTTACAGGAAAGAGCAAGGAGAGGATCATAACAGATTAAATTGTTAAGTATTCCACATGTTATATTATGTTAGTATTTATCTATGTTTGGGAAGTCTAAATTTGAGGTATGTAACTAGTGATATATTACTCTGGATTTTCTTTAGTAGTGGCTCTGTAAGTATCTCATGTTGAAATTAAAGTTATTAGTTGCTTATTGACTGGATGAATGAGGACTATTGGATGTTTTATAAAGATTTTCAAATGTTCAAAAGTATTGTTTGATCAAATGATGAGATGATTATGTTAGTAATACTCCATGCATGTTAAGGGATGCTGTGGGGCGTTACAGATTGGGGGAGAGAAAGAGATGAAGAGTGAAAGGTAGTGAATGGAGGAGGTATAGGCAACGATGGGCTTGACGACAATGTATATGGTACTAGGGTTGCTGGTGGTCGTGTGTGTAGAGAGGAGGAGAGGGAAAGGTGGTTTGGTTGGTGTGAGGGCATGGTCGCGCGGGTAGGAGGGTGTGCAACACAGAGATAACAAGAGATGGAAATGAGGCGGTAGATGCTGTGACAAATTGAGGCTGTGTTGGCAGATTTAGGTTAGTATTATGAGGAAGGTGGATCTTATTAAGCTTTTATAATGCTCTGATGATGTCTTCCAAGCTTTGTGAATCTTTGGTCAAAGTTTTACTAGAACTCAAAGCCTTTCAACCTTATTTTGAATAGGAAAAATTGAAAGAATGTGCTTCGAGATGTTAGATTCGAATTTGTTTGTAGATGACACTCGATTTTACTACCAAGCAATCTTCTAAGTAAAAACTAGATAATTGAGAGAGATATGAGGAAAACTTAATATACTAATTTAGTATGGAGAGTGAGAGAGAGATGAAATCCTAATATCCTAATGTAGTAATTTTCATGTAATATGTTAGCCAAATTTAAGGACATTTATTGTCAATAAATTTAAATTTTTTTGTGTGCATTTCATTAAAAAAGTAGAAAAAAACAAAAATAAAGAGAAAAAAATCATAATAAAACTAACCCACAATCCCTATTTACTAATAGCAGCTGCCCATCCTTTCTCTCTCATACTCTATGTGCTACATACCCTCCTACTTTTACCACCTTCACACTCCAAGCAAAAGGATAGGGTACATTATACAAAAATGTTCTAAATTTAGATTTTTTTTATTTTTTAATTGATTTAAAAGGTATATATTTTAAATTAATTATAAATTATTATAACAATAAATATATATTTATTTTAAATGAGTATCAATTCATTTGAAAAGTTTTTGTCGTTCGCATGTGTCGAATTTTGTCCTTGTTTGGTGCTTGTGAGTGACTTTTTTGTTGTTTATATCTTTCGTGAATCCAAATAATTTGTTTCATCCATTTGGAAATTAAACGTTTCAGACATAATGATGCAATTCATTAAATGAGAGATTTTCTTTCTTTATTAGATTTAATTGAGAATTTGACTCTTAACAAGACACAATGAAGAAAAAGGAATCATGTAGCTGACCCCACTGTTGACCCCTATAACTCAAACTACGCGCAAAAAAAAAAAGAGAGGACAAAGGTGGCGGACCGAGCAACGCGCGGGTTGATACGACACATCACTTGAAGGATCAAGTGACCTCCGATTGTAAAATGGACAGCGTCGTTGCGATCAGGATATCGAATTTTGCTAGGTCAAAGTCCGTCGCAATCAAATAGGATGAGATCGGTCAAAAGGGGCGACCGACACCCGAAATTAAAGTGCGAAGCTGATTAAACGACGTCAGATCGACGAACAGATTTCGCCATTACGACCGGAATATTGTGAATACTAAAAAAAAAACTACGTCTTCTATGTTTAATTTGGATCATCCAAATTGGTGGCACAAATTTCAAGACAAAACACGTATATCGAGAAAATTGACCTCGGCATTGACGAAACAAAGTCTGATCGAAAAACAAACTTCGCCACTACATTCAAAATATCCTAAATACCTAAAGATGACATCCAATTTATTCAAATTAAAGCATGCGAGGTCAACACGCATTTCGAGGTAAAGCACAAATTTCAAGAAAAGTTTACCCGACTCTACCCAAATGACGCCAAATTGATGAACGGACTGCGTCGTTATGTTCGGAACACCAAAAATACCGTAAATGCACTACCAATTTATTTAATTGAGGTGGTGCACGCAAATCGAGGCGGTCCCCATGCAAAATTACTCTCGGCATGCTCAAACGATGTCCGATAGTGAAACGGACTGCATCGTTGTGTCCGGAACATCGGTAATACCCTAAATGCACTACCAATTTATTAAATTGAGGTTGTGCACGCTAATCGAGGCGGTCCAGTGCAAAAATTAGCCTCGGCGTTGCTCAAACGACATCCGATCGCGAAACGGACTGCGTCGTTGCGACCGAAACATCAGCAATACCCTAAATTCATTATCAATTTATCCAATTTTGATATTCACCGAAATCGACACGTAAAACGGAGTACTCAGCACGCAAATCGAGGCGGTCCCCATGCAAAATTACTCTCGGCGTGCTCAAACGAAGTCCGATCGTGAAACGGACTGCATCGTTGTGTCCGGAACATTGGTAATACTCTAAATGCACTGCCAATTTGTTTAGTTGAGGTTGTGCACGCATATCGAGGTGGTCCAGTGCAAAAATTGGCCTTGTTGTTGCTCAAACGACGTCCGAACACGAAACTGATGGCATCATTGCGACCGGAACGTCGGCAATACCCTAAATGCACTATCAATTTGTCTAATTTTGATATTTGGCGAATTCGACACGTTAAACGAGACAATCTACACCAAAAACGAAAAAGCTACACGCAAATCGAGGCAGTCTTTGACTCAATTAATGTAGTGTTATCATGTTAAAACAATACAGAAATGGATAATCACTAATATGGCTAATTACTTGTAAAACTATAATGAGAGTCAGGTTCCAAACAGAGAAAAGAGGTCATATACATTAAATGCTAATTGGTGTTACCTCGTTTCCGTCAGTCTACCTCGTCACCTCAGCCTAGCTGGCCACGATTTGTCTTCAAAATGAAATAATTTGTGCTACCTTCAATATGACTTGCAGACACAAAAGCAAGGGGATCTCAACTTCCACACCCAGCAAACAAAATCCAGACCTCCCGTCCTGCCCTCTATTCCACTGGATTGCTCTCCTCTACTTCAGCTTTCACCTCCACTCCGAAAGCAACATTTCGAGCTTCAGCTCTCCTCACAGTCAAGCCAAACGCCTGTCCGACCTCACCCTCTAGTTTCGCCTGAAGGAATCCAACTCCACTGAGCCTTGAGAACTCTCCTCCATCGACTGGTCATCGGCTTAGGCTCTTTTATAACTCCAAACCATTCTCTGCCTTATTGTTTGGAGTACAGAATCTTTTAAAAAGGAAAAGTGGTTTTATTTTTTTTGTGTCACGTACTTTATTGATAGCAACTTTCATCATTTTAGATTTCAGATCTTGATTCCATATCTAAGGAAATTATGATGAAGTTAAAAGAAATCTGTCAAAATTTCTTCAGGGATACCACATCTGTCTGTTCAAGTCTGGTTTTTGTTTGTTGTTGTTTTGTGTGAAAGGGGTATATATGATTCAGCATGGTAGATATGCATTGGGAGACTTGATTTCAAGTAACTTCAGATTTAGACTTGGATAACTGTTATTACCATTTGTATCATCTAGCCGAACAGCCCCTTGATATCTTTCCTTCTCACAAACACCTCAAACGGCCCACATAGACCTGTTGCAGCCTTAAGGCCCACCTATATTCCCCTATACTTAGCTGAAATTAGCCCAGAAGCACTCCACCACCTCACTTCACAGCCCTTTTACTTTCTCTGTTAAGGGCAAATCCTTCATAACCGAGCCACTACAACAAGCCTTCACCCACTTGCTCATCTATCAAACAGTAACTCCACCCTTTAGCAAACCCAACTGTAATCAGACCATTTCACCATTCTAAAGCCCGTCAAAGCCTATTTTCCTACAGTCCACTTAGCACCCCACAAAAGACCTCAAATCCACTCCAAAACAGTGAGCTTTTTCATGGGTTTATTACTCTTGTTGCCATTGATGTTAGTGTTAGTTGTTAATATTAATTAACATAACTATTTCTATCCAATTGATTTTATTAGTTGCCTATTGATATTGTGATATGTACATGTTTGTATGTGTGTGTGTTGGTGAGAGGAAGATAAAAAAAAAAGAGAGGTGAAGGTTCCCAAAAAAATAAAAATAAAAAGAGAATGCAAAAAAAAAGAGAGAGTGTGGAGGGAGAGGTTTCAAAAAAAAGAAAAAAAGAAAAAAAAAAGAAAGCAAAAAAAAAAAAAAAAAAAAGAAGGGGGAAGCAAAGGGTCAGATTCTTTGATTCCACTCAGACCACCCAATTTCACCTAACTAGCCACCCAAATCACCTATAGCAAGCCTTCTAATCCACCCACTTCAGCAGCCCATTAATCCTCCAAAAACCCATAAACCACCACTTTCTAGACCAGCCCAAATAGCCCTTCACCTTAGTGATTTTAGTGATTTTAACCTAGCTGGTTTTCATTAATAAAATCCCTACAAATAACAGCTTGGCTCCTCTGAACGGCCACATTCCACAGAACCCTTCTACATTAAAACCCCTCCAAAATTATTTCTGGTGTATCTAACCCATGCAATAAACCAAATGGTAGGATTATTTTTGGTGAAGATCAAAGTATAACATTAGTGGTTCCATTAAGTAGCATGGTTAGTTAGTTCTTTTTTTTTATTATTATTATTCTATAACTATTGTTGTTATTTTTATCATGATTTGTATATGTATATACATGTCTCAAAAAAAAGAAAAAAAAAAGAAAAGAAGAGGAGAGTTTCAAAAAAAAGGAGAAAGAAAAGAAAAAAAAAAAGAAAGAAAGAAAGCAAATAATAATAATAAAAATAAACGATTCTTTTCTCGATGCTTGCGACGGACCGGCAAACCCCTGAGGCGCTCACGTAGCGTTGTAGGGCGGGAAACCGGTGCGATGCTTACGACGAGATAAGGATCCCTATTTAATGCTAGCAACGAGCCGGCAAACCCCCGAGGCGTTTGCGGCGAAGGGGACAAAAAACTGTGTTTTTATTTTACCTTTTTTTATATAAGTACCCCCGAACACCCATGTGGTGCAGAGGGGAGAAATCTGTGCTTTATTTCTAACACATGTTTTCTTCTTATAATAAACAAACAAAACACCCTTAAACGCTCACGTAGCGGGCGGGGATAAAAATAAAAAATGCGTCGAGGGGAAGGTTGCCTCTTGGTTTTTCCCCTAAACAGGGGAGACGCCGGGAGGCTGCCGAAATTTTCACTGAAATTTGGGACTTGGACAAAATTTGGAGCTTGATTTGAATATAACTTGAGCATAAAATTAAAACTTAAATCAAGTTTAATCAAATGAAATGAACATTGGAGCAATGTACAAGAATACTCAATTTGGGACTGCATTGAACTTGGACTTGGACTTGGACAGAATTTGGACAAATTGAACTTTGACTCAAACTTGGACAAGAACTTGAACTTACAAGGACAGCAGGGGACTTGTGCAAATGAACTTGCTTTAAACACCAATTTGAACATCAAATGAACAAGACTTGGACTAAATTGGATTCAAATGATATTGCTCTTAACTTGAGTAATTGTTTAATCAAATGAATAATCAATATAATGATTGATTTGAACTATAATACTAAGCTTTCAAAATGGGAAAAGAAATATCATTTCATTTGCAAGTGAATATTAAATGATCTTGTGAAAAATATTGAGATTAAATCTCAAACATACAAACATGAGACTCGTGAAGGAGGAAATTCAAGCATATTTTACTTAGAAGGATCATTCAATAACAAATAAATAAAGTATGATTCATGCATAATTTGATTACAAGCTTCAATGTAGAGTGTCTTTGTGGACAACAATAATGAACTTGCAACTATCATTCACTCATAAATGAAATTTGAAACTCATACAATTTATTGAGATAGTTACAAGCGTATATGTTTGATTGCAAGCAATGATCGAATGAGAAATAACATTTATATACACTTGAGTTTGAATGGTTGAATATAGACTTGAGCTAAGCTTGATATTGAAGCTCATTTGACTTGAATGAATCATTATTTGAACAATATAAGCTTGCTTGCAAAAAGAGAGATTAATCAACAAGATCTCTACCTATAAACTATGGCATGAAACCTCCAACGAACGTCAAAAGGCCATCATGAATTCATAACCAAATACAAATGTCATCAAGCTATATCATCATACAAGATTTAAGTCATCTTCATGTGATAGTGGAACACTTGTAACATTCAATATGGCTCGTCTAATATGCAAATAACTATGCTCATCTGTTATAAATATAAGAGCAAAATGAAGTCGAATATATTGAGTCTTACAAACGGAGGGGATTCGATATGTAACAAGTGCAAAGGCATACGAGCATACAAACTCCTATGAGCTATTGTAAAAGATTCGTTGCACACCTAATGTGTTTTCCATAAGCAAACCTGAAGGAGTTCTAAATATGCTTACAATTAGTAGCATGTAATTTCCAACAAATGAACATAGTGATGTGTATGATGAATGTGAACATTCACAAATGAACGAGGAGTCCTCACTCATATAGAAGTCCACTTATGGATGATGATCATTAATGTGTAGTGGATGCTAAATCACCCATACAGTCAATAACCACTCAGCATCAGTCAAATATATCAGTCTTCTACAAGCAAGAATATAAGGATATGCAACACATACGATCTTTCTACAAAGACAAAAGTATGTGCCACATGCCACTGATGGGTAGATGCAGAAAGACTTCAGTAAGTGTAGTATCCTGAAGTCAATTTCAATCTATATAGTACATCTACCTGCCTACCTATAGCAGTGGAGGATATACTATATGAGATCAAATACTACAACAAAATGCATGAAGAATACGACAAGTACAATCTTCTGCAACCCAAGGCAGGAGATTAGTTAGTGCACTACGAGCCACCTGCAGAAGGCAACGAATAGTGCACGACAGTCTACCTGCATAAAACAGCGAACAACTCAATTCAAAAGCTGCTACGCCACGCTACCGGATCTGCAACATTCGTATAAGCATACAGAAGGCGTCTATTCCAAGAATACCCCCGCACGTGCACAATAGTTTGTATACACATAGGCACACTAAAAGGGGTAAATGTAATCAAATACTCGCATGGGCCCCGACGAGCATGTTATTGATACACATGTGACGTCTAGGGATGCTGCGTGGGTCAATAAGTGAATGCTAGTTCGAACCCGATCCTCCTATACGGATCAATAGGAGTCGACAATGTTCGAACTCTCAAACAAATATACAGTTGCGGCGACCAGTATATTTGTCTTAATACATTCATATTAGGCCTTCAAGGCCTATAATCAAGAGAATTCACTAATAAAGACATAAAACCTATGAAACCCGATCCTCTGTCGATAGCCAGACAGAGTCGACAAGGTTCAAGCTACAAAAGAGAAATAACCTCTGAACACCCCGATGATGGCCGTGTTGAATGCAGATATCAACCGGAGGGGTTCCCAAATGTTTTCCAAATGCCTCCCAAATATCCAAAGTTTATTTCAAATAATCTAAAACTCCACAAAAATTTCAAAATCCAAAAAATCCAAAAATATATAAATTTGAAATCCAGCCATTAAACACTTAAAGCAAAATCCATCCACCCTCCGCAACAGCTTGCTGGGGTGGACAAATCTGGAAATTACTTCAGCTCACAAAGAGCCAAATGCCTAGTCAAAAATATTACTATGATCCATTCTCAAACAGTCTCTTGCTAATAAGGACGTGGTACATGTCTTCTAATCGCAGTTTTGCCGCCAAATGGCACTGTAGGTAAACGATTATGACCCGGAGCCCTCTGAACCGAGTGATTTTGCGCCAAATGGCACCACGAAATACCGGTTATGGCCAGCGCCATTACGTTCCTTATTGGCATCAAATCCTTGAGATATGAATCAATAGGATATGATTGATAGGGCACAAAGCCCTCTGTTAGCTAATGTGGATTCAAATTTGTCCCCTTAGACAAACATCCAACCCAGATCTACAAGGTCCCCTTGAACGAAGCAACCCATGGCTGCCGACAAGGATCATTCTGTCAGGTTGGGTCAACTACCTCCTTTGACTAAGTAGACCAGGGACCACGATGGCCCGGGACGACGGAACCATGGGATCTTGATCGGGTCTATCATCCATTCCCCCACCATCCGCTTTAAGTGCAGGATGGTGAAATTTCTATTTTGAATATCAAAATCTTCAAATTCTCAACTATTTCCAAACTTTTCAAATATTTCCAAATACCCAAATTTAAACCCAATTTCTAAATCTAAATCCATTGCTGCTACTATATGCTCGATATTGTGTATCTACGGATAAACGTATCTAATTGACGACTAGCCTTAATCGAAAGTTCTCTCTCGTGATCGGAAGGGGTAATTAACTATAGGGGCTTGCGCCTATAGGAAACCAGAACTCAGATCATAAAGTCGTCACCAAATGAGGGCGAAATCTCTGGGTAGTGTCTTATCTACAAACTCATCTGCCTTCCAAAATTTACCTCGGAACTTATTAAGTTAAAACTCCCTCGCCGCCAAACAAAAAAGAAAAGCGAGCGGAGGCCGGGGCCGAATTTTCGGAGCCCACACCCACATAGTGGGAGGTTTGATGTTGTTGTTGTTGTAGACAGAATGGTGTCATCCATTTTATGAACGAATAACGTTCGAGCGATTTCACGCAATGTCATTTCCACAATTTGTAATTTTTAATTGCATTCACTTAGAATTGAATCTAAAAGATATCTTATTGGTATTTTCAACATTTTGAACACAATAATGTGATTTATTTTGTGAGCAAGCAATATTTAAGTGATTTTGCACAATATCAAGGCATTTTGAACTTGAATTGTGTGGAATCACATCAACCAATCGACACTCTTATCACGCTTGCTTGAAACGATTGTTAAACACATATGGAGGTAAATAGAAATACTTAGCACCTTTGCTATGATGCACGAGCACGGACACGATAACATGGACATATGAATGTAAGTGAGCCGAGCAAGCTCGCGAGCCCGACTTCACGGTCGAGCTTATCAAGCCACGAGTTCGAGCTCCAGCTTGTATTGGAGCTCATATATTAAACGAACTCGAGCTCGAGCTCGAGCTCAACCTAGTCTGACTTGAAAACTCATTGAGCCGCTCGATTAACTTTAAATATATTTAAAAATAATTTAAATTAGAATTATATAATATATTTTAACAATTTTAAATTAATTATGTATTAAAATTTTTAATTATCGAGCTCAACAATCGAGTCGAGCTCGAGCTTCGAGCTTAGTAAACGAGCTCGAGCTTGGTAAGAACTACACAAGCTTAGCTCGATTAGGCAGATACTCGACTTGACTCGACTCATTTACACCCCTACATGGATACAACATGATACGAACACGGGACACGTTAATCATTGAAAACATTGGGCACGTATATAAATTGGACACCAGAATATAATTTTTATATCTTAAAAATATTGTATAGAAATTAAACAAATAGAATATTAAAAATAATTGAGAAATAATAAATTATTTAACTATAATTTATGCTTAAAATGATTAATATTAAAATGTCGCAAGTCGGGTGTCAACCTCATGTGTCAAGCATCGAGAGGGGAAATGACAATGTTGTCAAGAGTCAGGCGTCGATGTGCAATAGACATCAAAAGTTGATGTTGAGATGGCGTCGATATTGAGACGACATCGGTGTTGAGACAACGTTATACAAAGATGAGATGTCAAGATGACTTGGGGGTGTAATCGTGGATGTAAAAATTGTGGGCGTCGAGCGTCAATATCAAGCCAATGTAAGACTTCGATATTGACATGGATTTGAAACGATAATTTGTGAAAGCGTCGGATGTTGATATTCATATGGCATCAGACATTGTTGAGAAACTCTAACCGTGACTCACCATAGAGAAATGAAAATAGGAATGTTCGGGGAATGAGTATTAAGTGTGAGTGATGATTTAGGACTGTGGAGAGGAAATGTAAAATTTAATTTATATATTTTTAATAATTAAAATTTTGAAGCACAAGAAATTATACTAAAAACAAAATTTTCATAAAATATTTAAGCCACACACCAATTTGTTTTTAATATTTTTTAATTGAACATGTCTTCAATGTGTCCTACATGTGTTGTAGGCATGTGTCGGATACGTGTCGTGTCTAATATGTGTCGTACACTACATATCTCTTTGAGGAGAAATGTCAGTGCATCATAACTCATTTGCTTTTTTTCCTTATAATTCTTATATTTGCTATCCTATAACTTAAAATTATGTAATTAGTAGCACATCATATAACACTAAATATGAATATGAATTTTTTTAAATGTTTGGCCAAGTCTAATATGATGAAGTTCACAATTCATAATATACGTATTTTAATTTCTTTTATGAATGCGAAACTCATATTGCTAACAAGAAGTTGATTTCATGATACAATGACAGTTGTTGAGCATAAATTGGAACGTGAGCAGTACCAACGTAAACTTTTCTCAAGTACTACCAAGATTCCACATCGAACCCAAATGATTATCCTCATCTTAAAAAAAAGACATCCAAAATAACAACTTAATGAAACATATATTGGTTCCAGCTAGAGCATCTGAATTCAACTGTGAAAACTTATCAAAGTCAACCTCTAGGTACTGATTTAGGAGTAATATATTGTAAACTTACCGTTAACAGAAAACTGGCAGATATATACACAAGAAACTCTGGTAATGAATCTCCTTCAGCTAGGTATGTATCCCACAGCCGTGTAACGAGATGAAATGGGATCTATATATTGTTACAAAATGATTTAGCTACTTAAGATGATGGCCGATTCCTACAGAGTGAGCAAGAAGAAGAAAACGCACCTCTCGTATCAAGAGGCAATTGAACCAACGAAAAGCAAACTGAAGAAATTCCAGTCCTTGTTCCTCCATGTGTCTTGAAACAGGTTCTTCCAATTCCCAAAAACATAAACAGAGATGGTTGGAGTCAGATCTACTAGAAATCACAATTTTTTTTTTGAGTTTCAAGGAAGCAAAAAGAAGAACGCCGAAGTCAAAGATTGAGTATTTTATGACATTCAAATAAAAACGTTTGTAACCTCATTCTGCCAGTTGATTCCTAACAGAAATAATAAAGAAGATATAGCAAACAGAGATAAACTTGGGGTGGAACACAGGCATGTAGATGGTCGAAGATTTAGAAGAACTAAGACGAGAGAAATCCGGTAAATACCGTCAATTCGTCGAACCAGTTCTTTCAATTTAAAGACAAGACGCTGTATTCCTGGCTGAGCAAAAGTGTAATGGTCCTGCATGCCATCAAGCAGCTTAGAAAGACACCAATAACAGTCCGCTTCAATATTGGAGATTGTTTGCGGAGAAAGTTGAGAAATGTTCCAACTCTCCATATTTCCTTCAAGATGCTCTTCCAAGAATACTATTAAAAATGGAGTCACAAGATCGTTGATTCCTTGGACATATCCACTTGCTGGATGACGAATAGCCCTAAAACAAAGCTTGGATAAATTACAGCTTAGATGATGTAAAAATAGATAAAGAAAGTTTTTCATGCTAAGTAAGATTTTTGATACCTAAGGAAATACTTATATAACTTAATATAGAACCAAAGAATATTTGAAAGCAGGAGTTCATCTCAAAAGGATATCTACTTTTTCTTATTTCAACTTAATAAAGATTCAGATAATACACAGATGGTGATATAAGACGGCAAACTAATTGTCTAGATACATCCAAATCCATCCATTTTTGCTGTGAATTTCAAAGACATGATAGTGTTAACAATCTTAAGATAATTAGCAAAAGAAAAAAATAGAATACCCTTAGATCTTTTCCAAGAAAAGGGCCTAGATGGTCACTTAGGCATGATGGAGATCCTAGCACGGTGTACATTTGCAAGATAAATATCAGCATAATGTCTTCAACTAAAGCAAACGGACATTAAGAAGCCTAACCATGTATAAAGAATACGCTCCAATGACTTCTGAACTTGTTCATTCTGGAAGAAGGCTACATCAGGTACAGTTCTTGGGCAATCAACAGCAATCTAATCAACAACAAAAAAGAAGAATTCCTTAATGTAAACAGACTTAGGCTTCGTTTGGGACGGCTTTCTTACTACTTCTTAAAAAAACTTTTTAGTATAAAAATTTTAATTTTTATACTAGAAAGCTACTACAAGAGTAAAAAAGTTGTAGGCTTCGTTTGGGACGGCTATCTTACTGCTTCATGAAGTAGCTTTTCAGCACAAAATTTTTAATTTTTAAAGTAGAAGCTGTTTTAAGAAATGGTAAGAAAGCCGTCCCAAACGAAGCCTTAGGAAACGAGTAAGGCATGATGACTGGCCAAAAGAGAGAAAAACCTGGCGCAGCATGGTGATTTCATCATCTGAACGTTCTGTATCAGGAATGTCATAAAACTGAGCAACAGAGTCAAGGTATTCTAGTCGTTTCCTTGACAAAACTCCCTGGCGTCTATCTGAATTAGGTGGTGCATATCCCTGTTGTCAGCTAATATTTGAATTTCAAGCATGAGGCATAAGATTTATGATAAAGAAAGTGTAACAGCAAAGTGATGTCATTCCATATTGGCAGTTGCTGCAGGGCTATCTAATCTTACCGCTATGCCAAAGTGAAAAAATACACCAAAAAATGAAATAAAGCAATTGTTGTTCAATAGTTTCTCTGCAGGCTTCAACAGAAGTTCTTATAAGCAGGAAATAATCATGCGAGCACAATGTAACTTTAAGAATATAATAAGTTAACAGCATCTATGTATCCCATCTTCTCATGTGCATAACGAAATGAATTTTGAAGGTATACATACCAAGAGAGAATCACTTGTTCAAGCAGTTCCCAAGACAACAAATGATTAGAAAAAGAAGTTTTCAGAGTTTCTGCAGGACACCAGGACATTCAAATTGACCAACTCCCATAATTAATGGAAAGATACGTTGCAAGGCTGCCATACTCACATTCCCCATATATTGACAAGTTTGCCATAGGTTTTACATTTAAATTTCAGGAAAAAAAAAAACATTTGTTAAAAAGTGTAACTCGTACTCAAATGACAAGAATACAAGCCAAGATCAATTTCCCTATCAGCTATCACTTTCTAGGTAAATTTCAAACCTTTTCAATCTTTAAATCATGCCTTCAAGGTTGTTCACATATAATGGAGCAACAAAATGACTTAGGCATGTCAGTCCATTTTACTTTACCAGACCCAATAAAAATAACGTTATGCAATAGATGTTTTGAAACTCAAGGTTTAGGTGAAAATCGATAAAATAATAGACTGTTGAGCATCAGGTTCAAAGATGTCATAAGCTCTTGACTGCATGATAGCGTGCAAATCTTTTTCAAATCTGGGAAACTAATGGCATTGACTGTATTAAACTTCTACTATGTTTAATTATACTACAAATTAGAAATTATAGGTAAGAAAATGATAAACCATAAAAGCTTTCACTTCTGAATGGAGATTTTAAATGTTCCTGATTTCTATTGGATAATTTTCAATTTAAGAATAAGCACCAAAGGAATACGTCTTACAGTAGATAAAAAATTATAGCAAAGATTTTGCAAATTTGAGCTGGGAACAATACTTAATGTTTAAAACATTTTGGAAGAACTCCAAATCTAATGCCCACAAGGCCTCTCGCAGGTCCAGCAATTGACAAGAGCTCACAGAACTAAGCATTTGTGGAGCTCACTCATGTAAGGCTCAATAAGAGCTTATGAGGGTAGGGATTAACTGGAGCTTGCGGGGGCCTTAGGGTTTCGTCGCTCTCCTTGGTCTTCTACCCTTGTATTCTTCCTTTGCATGGGTAAGCCGACCGAGCGCACGAATGAAGCTCAAAATCTCCTCTTCTTCTCATCTTCTTCGAGTCTTCATCATTTCTGTGATGAGGTGAGATGAACCGAGAAGGCTACTGGGCTATTTTAAGCCTAGTAAGTCCGACTAGAGCCATTCACTCATCATTCCCTTTACTCATTCGGTTTCTCATTGGTTTTTCTTCACCATTTTTGCAGTCACCGAGGACATCGAAGGTTACGACTCTTGTGTTTGCTCTGTTGAAGCCAGAGGAGGGAGACTGAGGTAGATACATTCGATTAGAGTATAGATTATCAGCTTCTTTATTTCCGCAAGTGAGCAAATTATACTTACCAATTTATTTGTTGTTTAAGTTTTTTTTTTCCATATATTCTTGTTAGCCTTTTGATAGGAAATAATTGAGTTCATAAGTAAGCTAAGAGGAAATACTTGAGTTCGAAAGCAACTGATGTAGACAAAGGGGGGGTCAACTCAAGTTGAGTTTTTTTTGCTTGGTGTCTTTTCATATTTCCCCTCTCCTTTTTGTCTTTTAGATGTTTGCTGATTTCATGAGGGCATTAGCTATTTCAGTTTGAGCTTTAGTTGTTGAATTTTTAGTTGGTGCAAGCTCATTAATATCTAGTAGAAGTGTAGCTCATTATGAGCTGATGTTTAGTTATAAAATTAATGTTTGAGAGCTAGATTAGATGGGTTGAATTTGCTCTTTCACATTCCTCTTGAAATTAAGTTGCTGCAGCCTTTATTTTTCTTCTCTGGAAAGTTCCCTCACGACTGGCTGCTTTGGGGTGTGAAGTGCCTCTTCGGGTGCTGTCTTTACCGCCTTGGCTTCATCTCTGTTGACCGTGAAAAAATCTGCCGCCTGGTTTCCTGTGCTGATTCCACGGCTTGTGCTGTCCTGGCTGGTTCCGTGGCTTTGTTCATTGGAATGTTTTAATGGTTGGCTCTTGGGATTCAACAGAGGTGCCTCTTGGCTTTTCATTTCTATTTAGAAACTTGGAAACTTTTGGCTGTTTTGGTTGGCTGTTTTGGTAAAGCCGTGGACTGTTTTTGTTGGCTGTTTTAGGGAAGATTGTTGGCTGTTTTGGTAAAGCCGTGGACTGTTTTTGTTGGCTGTTTTAGGGAAGATTGTTGGCTGTTTTGGTAAAGCCGTGGGCTGTTTTGTTGGCTGTTTTAGCAAGGTTGATGGCTGTTGGCATTCCTCTTCTTATGCCTATATATAGTAGATGTTTTGGGATTTTTAAAAGGAGAGAGTTTATGATGTGATTTTTGGAGTCAAAACCTGAGAGGTTTTCTTGGAAAAAGCTTGAGAGCTTTGTTCCATTTCTTCTTCTTTTTCTATGGAAATCTTGCGGGCTCTTTCCACTCTTCTTCTTGGCTTCTAATCTCTTTCTTCTATCCGCAAGTTTACGCCTCACCTGTATCCTTCTTCTAATGGATGAAAGCAACTTTAGGTGTCTTGTTTGAGTCAAGTTTGTAAGAGTCATTTGTAAGTTTCAAAGTTGTAAGTCTTTTCTTTATATGATCTAAAAAGTGTTTTTTGAGTCTTTTTATATGTCTTTATTTTGTTCTTAGAAAGAGTAGTGCTTTAGTTGTTTTTGTGATCAAAAATTTGGGTCCCTCTCCCAAATTTTTGATTGCATCAATTTGGTATCAAAGCAAATTAGGAAGTCCTAGGTTGGTTTATCGAGTTTTGTTTTCAAATCAGTATTAGTCAAAGTTGTGTCAAGTCAAGTCAGAGTTTGTGAGTTTAGTCAAGTCGTTAATCTTGTCTTAAGTTTTTAGATTGAGTCTTGTAATTTTTTTTATTGAGTAAAAAAAAATGGAAAATACCAAAAATATGACATCATTATATGTGGTTAATATTTTCAGGTCAGGGCAAGGGAGCAGGAGATTGAGGTTGATTAGGAACCTCCAGGTTTTTTGTCCTTTTTGGTTATAGTGATTCTTTTGTACTCAGGACAGGATAGATTTCAGTTCATGTGTTTTTAGTATAGCTCATGAGTATTGTATATTATCTTTTGAGGTATGAATAGAATTGTACATTGATGTTTTAAATATTATAGATTTTTGCTAGACTGTTTGATTGAAGTTATAGATAGCTCTGGTAAATTGTTGATGGATTGCTTGAAATTCTTTCCAAGTTAGATCTTGGGGCGTTACAGCTAAGATGAAGGCCATCAACTCTCTCTCATAGACTAATTTCAGCCTGACTCTGGCTGTCAGCACCTAGCTGAAGTAGGCAATGGGTCGACGTATCTACATAAGTATTGCCCCCAGTCCATATCCTGAAGCATCTGTCTCCACTATGAAGGTCTGAGTGAAGTCTGGTAAAGCTAAGACTGGTACAGTAGTCATAGCCTTCTTCAGTCTCTCAAATGCTGTTGTGGCCTCCTCCCCCCCCCCCTCCCCCCCATAAGAACCATCGTTCTGCAGCTGCTCTGTCAGTGGTCATGCTATAGTGTTGTACCCTTTTACAAACCTCATGTAGTATCCCGTTAGTCCTAAGAATCCTCTCAACTCCTTCAAATTTTTAGGTAAGGGTCACCTCAACATAACTTTAATCTTTGACTGATCAGTTGTCACCCCTTCTTTTGACACAATATGGCCCAAATACTCCACACTAGTCTGTGCGAAATAGTTCTTCTTCAGGTGAGCTCTAAGCTGATGCTCCTGCAACAACTCCAACACCCTCCTCAAATGCTCCCAGTGCTTCTCATCAGTCCTACTATAAATTAGGATATTGTCAAAGAATATCAAGACAAACCTCCAGAGGTAAGTTTTAAAAACCTTGTTCATGAGTGACTGGAAAGTGGCTGGAGTGTTGGTGAGGCCAAAAGGCATCACCAGGAACACGTAGTGTCCCTCATGAGTTCTGAAAGCTATCTTTGGTACATCTTCCGCCTTCATCTTGATATGATGATATCCTAACTTCAGATCAATCTTCGAGAAAATCACCGCTCCAATCAACTCATCAATCACTGGTATAGGAAACTTGTCTAGCACAGTTTCCTTGTCAATTACTCTATAGTCCACACAAAACCTCCAACTCCCATTCTTTTTCTTCACCAGTAAGAATGAACAAGAGAAAGGGCTCACACTGAATTTGATAATTCCCGCCTCCAGCATTTCTCTAATCAACTTATCAATCTCATCCTTCTGAAATTAAGGATATCGGTCAGGCCTGACACTGATGGGTGACACACCTTCCCTCAAGGTGATGGTGTGCTCCTGCTCCCTCGGTGGTGACAATCCCTGAGGTGGCTGAAACACCTCCAATTGCTGAATCAACAGCTGTATGGAGAGGGCTATGTCCCCTCCCTCCTCCAATCTAGCTCCCTCCAAACTGTGCAGCTCCATCAAATATCCTCCACCTACCTCCTTTATGGTTCTGATCAATGTTTTGAGAGATACCCCAATTTTTTAGAGCCCTGCATCACATTGAATCAGATTTTTCTTCCCCCTATCACCAGTTCCATCCTTAGTGTTTCCTAATTGACCTTGGTATCTCCCAAGGTTTATAGTCATTTCATCCCCCAGGATGACATCAGTACTCCCCAACTCAAAGGGAAGAAAATCATCTCTCACATGTATCCCCTGAATGGTTAACACCACTCCCCTACAAACTCTTCTACCCATTTCCACCTTTCCCCTGCCCATCATCACCCTATAGCCTCATGTATCCACTAATTTCACCCCTAACAGATCAACAATCTAGGTGGAGATGAAATTGTGAGTTTCTCCACTATCTATCAACACTATCATCTCTTTATCAACTATCTCTCCCTTCACTTTCCACCACTAAGTTTAGGGAGACTTCTGTCAAATCCAGATGCAACTTCTCATCTTCCTTCATCTCTAACCCACTCCCACATCCCTCTTCAGCTTTCTCGTCCTCACAGACGATAAGAACATGAAGAGTTCGGTCCTTACACATATGCCCCGGCATGTACTTCTCATCACATCTAAAACAAAATCCCTTTGCCCTCTTCTCATGTATCTCCTTCTCAGTCAACCTTTTGAAATTTCCCTCATTTCCCCCTCCTCCAGCTCTCTCCTTGGACACTTCCTTCAGAATCCTTGGCACTGGCCCCTTGGGAGCTAAGAAGGTGGTGATCATCCTATACGATCCCCCCGAGTTGCTCTCCCTAGCCCCTCTCTCCAGCTGCTTCTGATCCTCCACCAACTGTACTAGCTCCATGGCCTCCCCTAGGTCTCTTGGCCTCATCATCCTAACTGCTGTCCATATCACTTTTCTTATCTAATTTTTTTTAATTAGATTTTAGTTTAAAAAGATTTCTAACATGTAAAGAGTCCAAACTAGGCTTAACAAGATCGCTTTTCTACTATTTCTGAATTTCAGCGTTGTCAATTCATTTCCTACTGATTTTTAATCTACTAACAAGGAAAATTTATCATTTGCTGGAGTTGATCGATTAAAGAAAAAAAAGTTTTGATTTTGATTTATTACTAGTTTTGACTTATTTTTGTTTTGTTTTATGTTTTTTGTATTTTTATTTTTGTTTTGAACCCCTCCTGATCATCACATTCCATCTTTTGAACTTTTTCATTTTTGTTCAAATCGTCTGGACGATATTAACAAAAATTCCAATCACTGATCCCTACACATCCAAAGGCTGATATGAATCAATTATTAGTGATTGTACTGGATGATATTCATTTTGTCCTATACGATCCACATGCCAGAAACGGTTAGACGATTTCAATGCAGTCGGTACGATCCTTTATGACAAATCGTCCTAGAAGATCAATGTATTTATCCTGGACGATACAATTAGTCAACGATTGTACAGGCTGACTCCTCGGGACAACCTCCCTATGTCTAATCGTCCAGTACGATATCTTATCGTCCTAGACGATAAGACCAACTCTTTTGGCCAATTGTCTGGACAAATTGATTGCACTTGATCGTTCTGGACGAACACACTATTGTCTTGGACGATATAGAGAATTCTATATAAACTGTCCAACTCCATGGTCTTCTTCACTCCAGTTCTCTAATACTTCTTCCTTCTCCTTTAAAATCTGATCCTTTGCAATGGCTGAAGGCAAGCGATCTCGACAAATTGTTGGAAATTCCTCCTGGTGTCAAGTTGATCCAAGATTTGTTGAGGTAGCTGATGAAAATGCCTACAACATATATAACGGAATCAGATCCTCCAAAATCACCAATCAGGAGGAACTCCACTCTCAAGTATTACCTCTATTCGCTCATACCATTCTGAACTTCATTCTTACTTTCGCTTATCACTTATGTTCTGAACTACTCTTTGAGTTCTTTATAAGCTTGCAAATCAATAATGAGTGTATTGTCCTCCAATCCTATGTCAATAGGCGACTAGTAGAAATTACCTACCAAGACTTTCATATTTTTTGCACCTACCCACTACTGGTGAAAAAATTCATGTTTCAGTTGTAAATCATGAATTTGATTGGACCCCTATTAACACCACCCTTAGGGAATCCAATAGTAACTTCCACATTGCCCAAGTTAGCACTCTAGTTCAGGATGCCCGCATCATCCATCACATACTTAGAAACTTATTATTCGTAAAGTCGATGTTTGAATCAACATTACTCCTGTTCTTTCTCTTGCAACTTACTTCATAATGGCTCAAATAGACTTTAATACAACTGATCTTTTAATTCGCTATCTTTCAAATCTGACCTGTATTAGAGATCCCAAATATAAGAGAATACTCAATCTGGCCTTAGGACAAATCATAGCATTTGTCATAGAATCCAAGTACAACTTCCAATTTTCTACACCACCAGATTATTTCCCAGTCTTCTATTATAATACCTCCTTCCATGTCATTCAAAGTGTTTCTCACCGCCAGGCTCGCTACCGAGAAGCAAATGAACACGATAATGGTCTAGCACCTATTCCTGCACCTGTTCCTATCCACCAGCAGTCACAGATAAATCAGCTGGTTGAGAGGTTTGACCAGTGAGAGGCTAGATTTGACTCATATGTAACTTCACAAGAGCAGCAGCATGCCCAAGACATAGCTCGCTTTGATGTCTAAATAGCCCAACAACAACAGCTACATGACCAAGATATGGTTTGATTTAGTGAGCAGTTTGCCTCTCTTCATTGCTACTTTCAACCACCACCATCTCCACCTGATCAGGGTTCCTCTTTTTTCTTGTTTACTCTGTGCTTTTATTTCTGTGTTTGTACTGGTCTTCTTTTTTGTACTTTGTTATGTTTAGTATTTTTTTCCTCCTTTTTGTGATATCAAAAGGGAGAGTAGTGTGTTGTTTGTTTATGTTTTAGTAAAATTTATCTTGTTATGTTTCTTTTTTTATCTCTTTTTGTCTCTTTAAAAAAAAAACAAAAATTTTCCTAGTTTTGAAAATTTTTACAATAATATTTATAATCATAAAAAAGGTAGAGATTGTTGCAAATCTGGGCTCAAGTACTGTGATTATGATGATAACAAACATTATTATTTTTTTACTATTGTTATTCTTGCATATATATTTTGTTTGCCCTACTCATTAACTTTTAAGGTCCATAAGATCACTTGCAATGCAAATCAGCTCAAAATTGGGTAGACTAGGAGTTGAGTCTGTCTGTAATTTCAATTTCAATGTACTTTTTACTTTTCTTGAATCAAGTTATGTATCTGGTGGACCCCAAGTTAAGTAACCTTGCACACACACATTCAAGGGATGATCAGTTAAAAACAGAAATCCTAATTAGGGCATTCCTGCTAATTAAAAGCAATTAAACTAATCGTACAGTATAATCCAAATCGTACAGGACGATCAGTTCAAATTGTGAAAAACAATCATCAATCACAATTTAGGCAATATTTTAATTTTTAAATTTTGTGCTAATCGTACAGGACGATGTAGATCGTCCTGGATGATTAAGGACAATCATGCCTAAATTAATCTTGTGAAAACAATTATGTTAAAACTTAATTTGATACAATCGTACAGAACAATCAGTGACGATTGTCTTGGATGACAGCGAACATGTATGGAACGATAAGAGATTGCCAACTATCGTACCAGACAAATACCATAAATTTTCACCTAATCGTTCAGGACGATAGACCCCTGTCGTACTAGATGACAGAAAAGTGCATGGGACGATAAGGCATTGCCGGACATCGTACTAGACGAAGTTCAATAATTTTATACTAATCGTCCAGGACGATATTTTAATCGTACATGAAGATCTGGCTTTTTCAGTTGAACTAATCGCACGGGTAAATGCAATTCGTACTGGCTAAAAGGGATGTTTTGTAATCATGCAAGACGATCTAAGGATCGTACTAGATGATCAGTAGCGTAGAATTGAAAATTAGGCTATGTTGCACCGATATGGATATGGCGACACGGATACGACACGATACAGATACGGGACACGTCAATTCTTAAAAATACAGGATACGGGTACGGCGCGGACACGTCATTATAATTTATAAATCATACATAAAAATTAAGAAAGCAATCATAGCAGAATATTTGAAATTACAAAAAAATTGATAACAACATCATTTGTAGCCTTGTAGCTTATAATATCAAAATATAAGTAAGCATTAAATGTCTAGTACAACAACAAAATCATAAACATAAATTATTTAGCACATGAAGTTTCAACTATTCAATAGAAGGAATGATATAGTTATCTTCTTCATTGTTTTGTCTTTGAACTTCTATATCATCTTCAATAAATATCATAGCTTCTAATTCAGGCTCATCAAGTGAAAGATTAGTAATTTTTAATATTTTCATATCATCAAGAGACTCAAATCCACCTCGAAAATAAGAGAATCTTGCTCGCAACCGCGGAAGTAAATACGACGTCATTTTTTTTCGGATTTCTTTTTGTTTTTCAAAGGACAAAAACTGACACGCGTGTCCTTTTGAAATTAAATAGTATTTTAATTGGATACGTCTTTGGCGTATCCGACACGTATCGGTGAAGTATTGGAGGCGTATCCGTGTATCGGATATAGCACGCCTTCATAAATAGGTGTATCGGTGCAACATAGAAATTAGGGCTTCTTTTGGAGGCTCTCTATTTAAACTCTCTCATTGTCACTTGAGATAATCTTTTCTCTGGTTCCTTGGTGGCTTTGGGGGAGATCATCAACACCAGATCTAGGTTCTCTGCCTTCACCAGGTGGGTGAAAAAGAATTCCAAGGTTCTCTGCCTACTCCATGAGGGAGTAAAAGGATTCTCAGGTTCTATGCCTTCACTAGGTGAGTGAAAAAGGATTTTTAGGTTCTATGTCTACTCCATGAGGGAGAAAGAATTCAAGGTTCTCTGCCTCACCGGGTCGGTGGAAAGATTTTGTAAGGGCTTCTCCACCTTGCTGTGGGAGCAAAAGGAGAGTCACTTTTGTTTAGTGCAATACTTGGAGAGGGAGTCTCTAAGGAGTTGACGTAGGTTAAGTTGATTGAACCACTATAAATTTTGGTGTGTTCTTTCTATTTATGTTTTCGCATTTTAATTTCCACATTTTTCTATGATTTGATTTGTGTTTGAAATATCTGATTGTTGTTATTGTAAAATTAGTTTTACTTCCGCATCAAGGGGTTTTAATTTTTCATTTGTTAAAGAAATTCTTAAATTAACAAATTCACCCCCATTTTGGCTAGCATCGGGACTAATTTTTTGGGGTTTAAGAACCCTCACAAACTTTCAAGTGCTAAATAATAATATTTGTTATCATCAAAATTATAGTACTTGAACCCATATTTCCAAAATAAGGATGTCGAGGAGATGGTGATCAATTGTGAGGTATGTCAGCGGAATAAGTATATGGCAATGTCTCCATAAGGGCTACTACAGCCATTGGCACTCCCAGGCAGAGTATGAGAAGAGGTTTCAATGGAATTCATAGGCGGGCTACCACGATCTTAAGGGTTCACAGTTATTCTGGTGGTAGTGGATAGGCTGAGCAAATATGCTCATTTCATCCCTCTGTGACATCCTTACACGACAGTAACAGTAGCATCATCTTTTATTAGAGAAGTCAGATTACATGTGATACTAGAGTCTATAGTGTCTGATTGAGACAAGGTGTTCCTCGGTCACTCTTGGAGAGAGCTGTTCAAGTTACAGGGGACTGTGTGTGAGAGCTCGTTTCTTTGATTTCCTTCTGGGATCGTTCGAGACGATGTTGAGATCGTCCAGAACGATCAGAAACAACTGATTTCTGGGTGGATCGTCCGGGCCAATTTTTGGATCGTCCTGGGACGATCAGTTCATGGCAAAGTCAATGAGCAAAGGTTTTTATCGTCCAAGGAAATTAATTATCGTCCTGGACGATTGGATTTTTGTTCACATCATCCTAGACGATGTGGCGATCGGCCGGGCCGATCAGGTCTGTGTTATAAGGAAATCAGCTCGTTTTGAAGAGAGAGAAAAATCTTTTTTTAAAACAAATATCTGAGGAGAGAGAAGGAGAAGGAAAACAAAGGAAAAGCTTGGTTTCGGAGGCCGCAGAGCGCTTTTCGTCCGTCGCCGTTGTTGGAAGGATTGTGTATCTCGCGGTAAGGACTCCGAATCCTATTTCTGTTTTCGAAGATGTTGAGTTTGGTCGTTCTATGGGCAGAATTGTGTTTTCGTTACCGAAAAACGCGCCGCATTTTGTATTGACGAAACTTTCACCGCACAACTTTTGATATGTTATTGATATGATTTCTCTACACGTTTTGAGTATTTTCTGTAACGATTCTACCGGTTACTTTGGGTTCTGTGCGATTTTGATCGAATATAAAAATATCAGGATGTTGATTGATGTTGCTTCAGTAGAATAGAAGTCTTATAATGTTGTCGTGCACGTTCTGTATTAATTTGGTAACTTGTGATTTTTAGGAATTTCTGTGTAAATTTCGTATACTGCCGTTATGCCGCTGGATTTTCGTACGATTTCCGATTTTCTGAAATTGATGATTTGAACTGATATGCATACGAATGTGAATATATGATTATTGTTACTGAAAGACAAGTGAAGACTGGTTGAACCGTTGGTTGGAGATTGACTTGACCTGTACAGGATGGTGGGCCGACGGACTTTCCTTTAAAAAGGGTTTGGCGATATCCTCTATTGATCATTGATATAACGATTGGGAGGCATAAGGAGATTCTTATGCCGACGGGCACAGAGTGACGACTCTTATTGAACCAACGGATAGATATGATTATGGATTTCTACAACAGCACTATGGATTGAAAAACGCCTTAATAGCCAGTGATTGTACTTGTTCAGTAAGACTATTGTATTGAAATGCATGTGTTCGGCATTGACTCGTGATGGATTTATTGCTTTATTGATTTGGATTTATTGACGGATTTACGGACTTACTGTTATCGTACGATTTCATTGATATTTATATTCTGTCACTGCGCATTGCTACTGTTATAGATATTGTACGGATATGGATACTGTAATTGATTCATTGACACTATAGACATGGATACTATTGATTCATTGATATTGATTCATTGATACTATCGCTTCTGCATTGTATTGAACTGCTGCATTTGATTCATTGCTAGTATAGACTGGGCTTTATTGTATTGATTTTATGATTTCATACCGATAGATTTAATTGACCAGATTAATTCGATTTGATACGATTGATTTGACTGATCGACTGATTTTCTACTGTTTATCGATTCTTCTATCGCTGACTCTGGATTTTATCGATTGGGCACTAATTATTGATTTTTGTATCCGCTGCATTGATTCACTGATCATGTGCAATTGACTGTTATGGATTCGACTGATTGACATGCATATTGCCTCCAGTACCGTGCTTTGATTTCAGTTGTAGGTATTAGGTGATCTGCTGGGCTTTTTGAAGCTGATTATATGTGGTTAATATTTTCAGGTCAGGACAAGGGAGCAGGAGATTGAGGTTGATCAGGAATCTCCAGGTTTTTGTTCTTTTTGGTGATAGTGATTCTTTTGTACTCAGGACATAATAGATTTCAGTTCTTGTGTTGAATTCCTAGTGTAGCTCCTAAGTATTGTATATGATCTTTTGAGATATGAATAGAATCGTACATTGATGTTTTAAATGTTATAGGTTTTTGCTAAACTGTTTGATTGAAGTTATAGATAGCTCTGGTAAATTGTTGATGGATTGCTTGAAATTCTTTTCAAGTTAGATCTTGGGGCGTTACACTGTGCTTAAGAGGAGCACCACATACCACCCTCAAACTGACGGACATATAAAGGTGGTCAAAAGGAGTTTAGAGACATATATATGATGTTTTGCTTCAGAGACACCTCAGATGTGGGCTAAGTGGTTGGCGTGGGAAGAATTTTGGTACATCACTTCATACCATTCGGCATCCCAGATGACTCCTTTTAAAGTATTGTAGGGATCTGTCTCACTTGGTGCACTTTGGGCATGATAGCACATTAGTCTTTTTAGTGGAGCAGTACTTGGAGGAGCGGGACAGGATATTAAAAGAACAGAAAAGACATTTATTGAGAGCCCAACAGATTATGAAAAGGTTGGCTGATGAGCACATGAAAGACATTCAGTTTGAGGTAGGGGATAAGTTGTATTTGAAGCTTCGTCCCTATAGGCAGCGGACCGTGGCTAGTAAGAGGAACGAGAAGCTGGCCCCGTAATACTTTGGCCCTTTCTAGATAGTTGAGAGGATCGGAGCAATGAAATATCGATTAAAGCCACCACCGACTGCGACCATACATCCGGTCTTCCACATATCACAGTTGATAAGAGCTATAGGGGAGCACACCTCAATTGCAGAGCAACCAGTGACGCTGACAGAGGACTTAGAGGTAGTTCTGAAACCACTGGAGCATAGCTGTCAATGGCGCAAAATAGCGCGCGCGATGGAGCACAGTGCGGCGCACCTACGACGCCATGTTCATGGCGAGGCGCATGTGTTTAAAATAGCGCACGCTATTTGCGCCACATGTGAACCATGGCGCATTGCACACGGCGCAAAATAGCGCGTCAAATTGTTTTTAAATTTCGGTATACTTATGAATATTTTTTATATTTAAAAAAATATCTATATTTTAAGATAAACGACTATTCATTGCCCTAATTTCACGAAAGAGTTTCTGTTTGCTGCATCCGCCGAACACATCCCGCAGTCCCTAAGTCGAGGTCGCTGAATCTATCCCGAAGTCGAAGGTTTTCTGTTTTATGTTTGCTGCATTCGCTGCTTCTGCCGAATCCAGCCGAATCTGTCCTGAAGTTGAAGTCGTTGTTTCCGCCGAATCGTCCCACAAAGCAGTGCTTCTGCCAAATCCACCCCCTCCTGTTCCAATAAAATCTTACCAGCTGACTCCGATTTGTAACCTCCGTCTGATCCGCACATCTCTGTTGTTTTGCACGGCTATTTCTTACAAGAATTTATAACTTAACAGGTATGCTCGATACCGCTAGGTACATACTCGGTACCGCTAAGTAAATGCTCGGTACATCTATGTATATGCTGGATACCGCTCGGTACCGCTAGTTACATGCTCTGTACCGCTCTGTACAGCTCGGTACATGCTCGGTACCGCTAGGTACACGCTCGGTACCGCTAGGTACACGCTCGGTATCGCTAAGTACATGCATGATACCGCTCGGTACCACAATGTAAATGCTCGGTACCGCTCGGTACATGCTCGGTACCGCTAGTTACATGCTCTGTACCGCTCGGTACAACTGTCACGACCCGACCCGACGGGGACGGATCCCGCCCGAGCCGGATCGCGACGAGAGACCTTCTTATCCAGGATCTGGCTTTGGATTAGGTTACTGAACTGATCTTCCAAATACTTAACTCAACAGACACACACATAACAACAGAGCTACTAAAATCATCAAATGCAGCGGAACAAAACATCTATCTTTTCATTTCCTCAAAATAATCATCTACAGAACAGTACATGGCTTTTAACAGAAAGAACGACAGAACAGAAAAGCCATGACTGTACAAAAATCAAAAGTACAAAAGTACCTATACTGATCAGACTCTGAACTAATCCTGGACTTCCTTGCCTTTCCCAGAACCTGAAAACCACCAGAAAGCAAGGGTGAGCTCAACAGCTCAGCAAAGCAACAAACCACCAATCTAAATTCTCAGAAACCAAAACCAAACTCATCATATAGAAATCAGATCAGAAATCGGAACAGAATCGGAAATCAGAACTTGTACGTACAGATATCAAATCAGAATCAGAGTCGTACAGATCAGATCACATCACAATACCAATCAGAACAGAATAAATCAACAGAGTCAGAATCATACAGAAATCAGAATCAGATAATAGCGAATATCAGATATTTAATTAATAGCTAAACTAAACTGAACAGAATCACTACGGATTCTGACCCTTATGTCTCCCTTGTGCTCACGGCACCAGAAATTCGCTGAATAATTAATAGCTAAGCTAAATGTGCTCACGGCACCAGAATAATAGAATTCACGGATCCGGAATATAACAGATATTTCTCCAACTTGAGCTCATCTAAATTTCCCCAGACACTAACTGAATCTCATAGGATCCAGGCCCCTTATAGCTCCCTTTTTTATAGCTTATACAGATAGCATATCAAATCAGAAGAATTTCGGACAAATCAGAAATTACCCAAAAATCAAGCAGCACAACGGCAGTATAAAGAATTTACACAAAATTTCCTGCAAAGAAAATTTACCGAATTCGCACAGAATATAGATAATCATATTCCAGAACATTTATTCTACTGCACAGAGAATTTACAATTTCACAGAAAATTGTAGTCTACGAAAAACATCGCCGAATCAAAAATACCCGGACAAAAATCTTCAAAATATAGTCAAAACGTGCACACCCGGCACGGCAACGATATACAGAAACTTACGCGGTAAAAACTGAACCAATCAAAAGATACGGACGAAAAACCGTAACGAAAACGAAATCCGGACAGAAAATACCGCCAAATACAACGGAACTGAAAATTGAGAAAGACGGAATGTGCCTTACCTCGAGCACAGCAAATTCCTCAACAGTCACTTCGATCGAAAACGGCTCCGCGTCTTCCCGAAATCAACTTTTCCAAATTCTTTCTTTTTCTCTCTCCTCAGACGAAAAATCAGATATTTTTTTTATTTTATTTTCTCTCTCTTCAAATGAGCTGAAATCCCTTAAATCATCTTCAGATCGGCCCGGCCGATCGCCACATCGTCCTGGACGATCAGACCAATTTGATCGTCCTGGACAGCTCACAGGGCGATGATCCGGCCGATACTTATGAACAGTGCAATCGGCCTGGCCGATGTCCTCGATCGGCCTGGACGATGCCTACAGGAAATCACCTGGAACACTTCTGGGTAAATTCTGGAACTCTTTTTCCACTGATCGTCCCAGGACGATCCAGATCGTCCTGGACGATCCTGGAGCAGATTGTGATATTACAATCTCCCCAACTCAGAAAAATATCGTCCTCGACATTATCCAATCCAAACTCAGTCAAAACAAGTACGGGTACGACCGTCTCATATCAGACTCTTTTTCCCAAGTTGCTTCTCGTGCAGTCCGGTGCTTCCACTGGACTTTAACCATCGGAATCTCTTTATTTCTTAAATTTCGGACGTCGTATGCTAAAATAAGCTCTGGCTCTTCCTTGTACGCCAGATTCTCCTGAATCTCAACCTCGTCAGTAGATATCTTCTTCCCAGAGTCTGAAACCCACTTCCTCAGAGTGGATACGTGAAACACATTATGCACATCAGGCATAGAATCAGAAAGCAATAGGCGATAAGCAGCTTTTCCAATTCTTTCCAAAATCTCAAACGGTCGTTAGGTATGTTGGACCTTAAACTGAACTTGCTCACTCTTCCAAAGTCTGGAAGTAAAGCGTCCATCTCGATCAGATACGATCACACGAGGCACACCGTGCAATCTGACTATTTCCTTCACATAAATCTGTGCCAAGCGTTCAACTGAATCCGTCTGTCTGATCGGAAGAAAATGGGCTGACTTCGTCAATCGATCCACAACTACCCAAATGGCATCATGTCCTTGTCGTGATCGAGGAAAACCCATCGCAAAATCCATTGTTACCTCCTCCCATTTCCACTCAGGGATCGGCAACGACTGCAACAATCCACCTGGTCGCTGATGCTCTGCCTTCACCAACTGACAGGCTTCGCATCTCGACACAAACTCCGCCACATCCTTCTTCATCCCAGGCCACCAGAATAAAAGCTTCATATCAGCGTACATCTTACCACTGCCTGGATGAACAGTGTAGCCTGAATGATGAGATTCATACAGAATCTCCCGCCTCAAATCTCCAAACACAGGTACCCACAACCTGTTCTTACAGAAAATAGCACCCGAATCAGAAATTCGAAGTTCAGAAGTCTTACCAGATCCAATCTGAGCTATCAACTTCGAATAATCAGAATCTGACTTCTGGGCTTCTTGAATCCGTGCTTCCAAAGAAGACTGAATACTCATCTGAGCCAACTCCAAATCACTGGAGGAAATCACCTCCAGCTGCAAACGCTCCAAATCACGTATCAGAAAGTCATCACAGGTAAGCTGAATACCTGATAATCCAGAAGACTTCCTGCTCAAAGCATCTGCTACCACATTCGCCTTTCCAGGCTGATACTGAATAGTCAGGTCATAGTCCTTGATCAACTCGAGCCACCTTCTCTGTCTCAAATTCAGATCCTTCTGAGTAAAAATATACTTCAGGCTCTTATGATCAGTAAAAATCTCACATCTGACGCCATACAGGAAATGACGCCAAATCTTCAAAGCAAAAACAACTGCGGCTAACTCCAAATCATGTGTCGGGTAATTCTTCTCATGTGGTTTCAATTGTCTCGAAGCATAAGCAATTACCTGACCATGCTGCATCAGGACACATCCCAGTCCTTTCAGTGAAGCATCACTGAACACCTGAAAACCCTCCGTACCTGACGGAAGTGCGAGTACCGGAGCTGAAGTCAAACAATCATTCAATCGTTGAAAACTCGCCTCACATTCCGGTGTCCAAACAAAAGGAACTGACTTCTGAGTCAGTCTCGTCAGAGGAGTCGAAATCTGTGAAAATCCTTTCACAAATTTCCTGTAATACCCGGCCATGCCCAAGAAACTACGTACCTCAAATACCGTAGTCGGCCTTGGCCAATCAGCAACTGCCTGAATCTTCTGGGGATCTACAGAAATGCCTTCTCCGCTAATCACATGCCCTAGAAAAGAAATACTCTTCAGCCAAAATTCACACTTGGAGAACTTGGCATACAGTAGATTTCTCCTCAAAGTCTCCAACACAATCCTCAAATGTCTGGCATGATCATCCTCAGATGCAGAATATACCAGAATATCGTCGATGAAGACGATCACAAACTGATCCAAATACTCCCTGAATACTCGGTTCATCAAATCCATGAAAATCGCAGGCGCATTGGTTACCCCAAAAGGCATAACCAAAAACTCGTAGTGCCCGTACCGAGTACTGAAAGCAGTCTTCACCACATCAGATTCCTTTACCTTCACCTGATAATATCCGGATCTCAAATCAATCTTCGAAAATACCGAAGATCCGGAAAGCTGATCAAACAAGTCATCTATCCGAGGCAAAGGATACTTGTTCTTGATTGTGGCCTTGTTCAAATCTCTGTAATCCACACACATACGGAGTGTACCGTCCTTCTTCTTCACAAACAGAACAGGTGCTCCCCAGGGTGAAACACTAGGGCGTACAAAACCTCTGTCAACCAACTCCTGAAGCTGAACTTTCAACTCAGAAAGTTCTTTCGGTGCCATCCTGTACGGAGCTTTCGATATCGGAGCGGTACCCGGAAAAACATCGATAGAGAACTCCACATCTCTATCCGGAGGTAAACCAACCAACTCCTCAGGAAAAACATCCACAAACTCCCGTACCACTGGGATCTCAGAAACAGAACCAACCTCCAGGTTCAGATCCCGCACCGAAGCCAAAAATACCGGACATCCTTTCTTCCACATTCTGCTTACCTCCAACGCAGAAAACCAGACTGGAGAGAACACCTCGTAATCCCTGAAATACGACTCTCTCTCTCCAGCCACAAGCAAACTCACTTGCTTCTTCAGACAGTCAATCTGAGCCTCATACTGACTCAGCCAATCCATGCCCAGAATTACATCATACGATGAAATCGGCAACCGAATCAAACTTGATTTCCACTTCTTGCCAGAAATCTCAATCTCACACAAACAAAACTGTCGAGCAATCAATGGATTCCCAGCCGGTAAAATCACAGACAAAGAAACCGGTAAAACCATCGAATCCAAATGTAAAATCTCAAAACAGTGCTCGGACAGAAAAGAATGACTCGCTCCAGAGTCAAACAAAACACGACAGGGCTGATCAGAAATGTAAATCGTACCTGTCACAACATCCGGAGCATCACGAGCCTCCTGCTGACTCAAGCTGTAAACTCGTGGTTGAACTGGAACAGGAGCTGAAGCAACAGAACTCTGCTCCCTCTGAATCGTAGGTGGTCTCCGTGGTCCAGAACTAGAACCACCACCTCTACCAGTAAATCCCTCAGGGCGTGGAGGAACAGTCCTCGGTCTTCCTGCTGCTGAACCAACAGGTCTGACGAAGCCCTCAGATCGCTGCTCAAATCCCATCTGTGGACATTCTGCAATCCTATGTCCCGGCTGACCACATCTGAAACAAAGATCAGCTATCCTGTAGCACTGGCCATGGTGTCGTCGTCCACAACTCTGGCACACAGGTGCCATACTGACAGATCCAGAACTAGTCGTACTGGTAGCAGTACCAGACGACCCTCCGCTCCTTCTGGAGTCAACAGATCCAGAACCAGAAACAAATCTCCTCTTTCCAGAGGAACCACTGCCAGAAGTCTCACCTCCAAACCTCTTCCTACTCGCAGTCCACCGCTGCTGAGTAGCCGTCATGTCATTCTCAATCAGACGAGCTCGCTCCACAAGCTCAGAGAAATCAGTGATCCTGAATGGTATCAGAGGCTGCCTCAAAGTGTCTCGTAATCCTCTCAGAAACCTGTAGTACCGCTCAGTAGAAGTGCTGACCAGCTGAGGAGCGTACCTGGCTAATGCAGTAAACTCAGCCTCGTACTGCATCACCGTCTTGCTCCCCTGAACCAGCCTCAGAAAACTCTCCTGCATCTGCTGTCGTGCAGAAGGGGGAACAAACCAATCTCGGAATACTTCAGTGAACTCTTCCCAAGTGATCAAAGAGTTCAGTCTACCCTGAAATCTGGCTGCCTGCTGGCCGTCCCACCAGTGCTCAGCCTCTCCGTCCAACAGAAAAACAGCTAACGGAACCTTCCTGTCTGCAGGACACTGCATCCCGTCAAAAGTCTTTTCCAATCTCCTAAGCCACTCCTCGGCTGCTCTGGGCTCAACAGCGCCCTCAAATCTCGGAGGCTTCAACCTCAAAAATAACTGCAGGTGTCGATCAATATCCTCAGATCTAACAGTAGAAGCTCTGCTCTGAGTCTCGCTCATCATCTGAGCAACAAGTGAAGCAAACTGAGACAGCGTATCAGCACCGACCACTGGGGCTGTACTCCCCACTGGTGCTGCCTGATCTGCACTCTGACCGTCTGTCATGTCTGGGTCTGGCTGATCCATACAGAAAAATCCAGAAAATCCGGAAAACTATCACAAAAACAACACAAAATAACACAATAAAAAGCCAAACGACCCAAAACTACCCCAGACAGACTCACTGATCACTTCCTAGAGCTCTGTTTTACAATCCAACCTGTTTCCAAAACCAGTGCTCTGATACCACAAAAGCTTGTCACGACCCGACCCGACGGGGACGGATCCCGCCCGAGCCGAATCGCGACGAGAGACCTTCTTATCCAGGATCTGGCTTTGGATTAGGTTACTGAACTGATCTTCCAAATACTTAACTCAACAGACACACACATAACAACAGAGCTACTAAAATCATCAAATGCAGCGGAACAAAACATCTATCTTTTCATTTCCTCAAAATAATCATCTACAGAACAGTACATGGCTTTCAACAGAAAGAACGACAGAACAGAAAAGCCATGACTGTACAAAAATCAAAAGTACAAAAGTACCTATACTGATCAGACTCTGAACTAATCCTGGACTTCCTTGCCTTTCCCAGAACCTGAAAACCACCAGAAAGCAAGGGTGAGCTCAACAGCTCAGCAAAGCAACAAACCACCAATCTAAATTCTCAGAAACCAAAACCAAACTCATCAGATAGAAATCAGATCAGAAATCGGAACAGAATCGGAAATCAGAACTTGTACGGACAGATATCAAATCAGAATCAGAGTCGTACAGATCAGATCACATCACAATACCAATCAGAACATAATAAATCAACAGAGTCAGAATCATACAGAAATCAGAATCAGATAATAGCGGATATCAGATATTTAATTAATAGCTAAACTAAACTGAACATAATCACTACGGATTCTGACCCTTATGTCTCCCTTGTGCTCACGGCACCAGAAATTCGCTGAATAATTAATAGCTAAGCTAAATGTGCTCACGACACCAGAATAATAGAATTCACGGATCCGGAATATAACAGATATTTCTCCAACTTGAGCTCATCTAAATTTCCCCAGACACTAACTGAATCTCATAGGATCCAGGCCCCTTATAGCTCCCTTTTTTATAGCTTATACAGATAGCATATCAAATCAGAAAAATTTCGGACAAATCAGAAATTACCCAAAAATCGGGCAGCACAACGGCAGTATACAGAATTTACACAAAATTTCCTGCAAAGAAAATTTACCGAATTCGCACAGAATATAGATAATCATATTCCAGAACATTTATTCTACTGCACAGAGAATTTACAATTTCACAGAAAATTGTAGTCTACGAAAAACATCGCCGAATCAAAAATACCCGGAAGAAAATCTTCAAAATATAGTCAAAACATGCACACCCGGCACGGCAACGATATACAGAAACTTACGCGGTAAAAACTGAACCAATCAAAAGATAAGGACGAAAAACCGTAACGAAAACGAAATCCGGACAGAAAATACCGTCAAATACAACGGAACTGAAAATTGAGAAAGACAGAATGTGCCTTACCTCGAGCACAGCAAATTCCTCAACAGTCACTTCGATCGAAAACGGCTCCGCGTCTTCCCGAAATCAACTTTTCCAAATTCTTTCTTTTTCTCTCTCCTCAGACGAAAAATCAGATATTTTTTTTATTTTATTTTCTCTCTCTTTAAATGAGCTGAAATCCCTTAAATCATCTTCAGATCGGCCCGGCCGATCGCCACATCGTCCTGGACGATCAGACCAATTTGATCGTCCTGGACAGCTCACAGGGCGATGATCCGGCCGATACTTGTGAACAGTGCAATCGGCCTGGCCGATGTCCTCGATCGGCCTGGACGATGCCTACAGGAAATCACCTGGAACACTTCTGGGTAAATTCTGGAACTCTTTTTCCACTGATCGTCCCAGGACGATCCAGATCGTCCTGGACGATCCTGGAGCAGATTGTGATATTACAACAACTAGGTACACGCTCAGTACCGCTATGTAAATGCTCGGTACCGCTCGGTACATGCTCGGTACACGCTCGGTACCGCTATGTAAATGCTCGGTACCGCTCGGTACATGCTCGGTACAGCTCGATACAACTAGGTACACGCTCAGTACCGCTCCCTAATTTCCATACAAACGAACTTCAAAATTCTTCTTACAAATAAATTTTGTTCCCGCTTGGTACATGCTCGGTACCGCTCGGTACCGCTCGGTACATGCTCGGCACAGTTCGTTACAACTAGGTACACGCTCAGGTCGAACCTCGCCAGGGGACAGCGCCCCCTTGGACCCCCGTCAACCCCCATATTATGTTTTTTTGGACAATATTATATTTCTTTTATCTAAATTTGTTTGCTTTTAGGTGATTATAAAATGTTAGATTCAGTTCAATCTTTAAAAAAAATATCCAGCATGGAAATATGCTATACTAACAAATGAATCCGACAACAACAGTATGACATACATTTTTTGTGGTAAAATAACAAAATGAGGAATTACACGTCACAAACAACACCTCGTTGGGGGTTTTAGGAATGCAAGGCCTTGCTCTAACTGTCCCGAGCACGTGAAGTCTGAAATTAAGGCATCCATGTTGAAAAAAAAAAGATTTAAATGAACAGTTTAATGACATATCAAATGTCAACCTTGCTGAAGAAGAAGGAGAAGACTTTGATGTGATGACAGATGATATTTTAGTTGCTAAACCATCCAAAATGTTGCGGACAAATAAATCTAACACATCTAGTCAAGGATCGACATCTACATCTATCTTCAAAACATCACGACCTAAAGATCCATTAGATACTTTCCTTACACCAAATCCTGAAGATGTAGTAAAGCATAGAAAAGGCCAGTTTAACAAAAAAATGGATGTAGCTAAAAAAGAAATGAGGGGAAGGGCTGTTCAAGTGTTCAGTAGATGGATGTACGATGCTGGGATTCCATTTAATGATGTGAACTATGATAGTTTCCCTGCTATGGTGGAGGCACTTAGGCAGTTTGGACCTGGTATGAAACCTCCTAGTTATCATGAGGTACGAGTTACTTGTTTGAAGAAAAAGGTTGGACATACACATGAGCTATCAAAGTCCTAAGTCTAACATGTAGTTCATCTGGATGCGAACGCAATTGGAGTATTTTTGAACATTTAAGTATTTTATAATGTATGTGCTGATTTTTTATATATGTTCATAATATAGTAATGTAATAATATTTTAATTGCAGCTTCATAGCAAACGAATAAGCAAATTGGATTATGGTCACTTAAAGGATTTAGTTTATGTGAAATATAATAAAGCACTGATTCGGAGATTCAATCATCGTGATGTTATTGATCCTATTTATTTGGCTAAGATAAATGATGCAAATGAATGGCTAACAGGAAAATTAGATGATGAGTCTGATGAAAAAAATGACTTTATTGCTGGAGAGGAAGATTTAACTTGGACAAGTGTTGGTAAAGAAATTGGTGCTTATGATAAAAGCTATAATATTCGGGAAAGATCTAAAGGGAAAGAGAAAGAATCTTCAATTAGGCATGATGTTGCTATTGAGAATGATGATGAGGAGGGTGATGAAGAGGATTATGAAGTAGGAGACAATGTTAAAGAAGATAATGAAACTTTTTTAATTTTTGCTAATGATGATGATTCCCAAGAAGAGTAGATTAAATTCTTATTTGATCTTTTAAAAAAAGATTGTAATATTTGAATTATGAGATATTTGGATGTTACTTAGTCGAACTTATATATGTTATGGTTGTCTTTTATTATTATGATAGCTTGTCTTTCATTTTTAATAATATTTCATATTCATGCTTATTATTTTATAATTTTTATATAGCTTGCGCCATGTTCAAAATAGCGCGCGTCGCGCCGTGCGCTATGCGCCATGGCTCCAAGGACCTTTGTGCCATGGTGCGCCATTCGCAGTTAACAGGTATGCACTGGAGTTGGTAGGAGTACGACAAGGGGAAAGAGGAAGTAAGGAAGTGTTGTTTAAGTGGAAAAATCTACCAAAGTACGATGCAACTTGGGAGTTGTATGAGCAGATGAAACTCCAGTTTCTGTCCTTCCACCTTGAGGACAAGATGATTTTTTAGGAGGAGGTATTGATAAACAGGTCCAAGATGGACTGGTCGAGCTGGTCCCAAACCAAGGTCGGCTCCTAGTTTACTCCAGACAGACAGGAAGCAGTCGGCCCACCCTTTGTGGGCCCCATGCATTGATGAAAACTTCAAATAGAAGGTGGCAGTTCTGGAGGGAAATTAATTAGGGAAGGGTTGTTTAGTAATTATGCTTTTAATTTGTATTCTCTAATAGGAGGAAAGGGATTAGGGTTAAGGTTAGATGATTGTTTGTTGATTTTCTGAGTTTTCTCTTAGGTAGTTGGGCTCTAGTCGCCGGCTAGAGATTTGGAGAGCCGGATCTTTGTATCTTGTTGTTTTTCTTCTATTTTCCTATCAATTCCCTAGTGTCTTGCCTAGGGATTTCTCTCAAAAACTGCTTGATCCTTGCTGAAATTTGCAAATTCAGCCAAGGATTTTTTAATTACTGCACTGATATCCTATCAAAATATTTTGTCCAATCATCTTTAGCCAGACCTAAATCATAATCAAAATAATATTCCTTAGGAGGGAAATGCTTATGACTATGATGAAATATATGAAAAGAATAATAATGTTGACTATAAGTGATTATTAAGAATTTTGGAACTCCAAAGACATGCTTTTGTAGTTGTCATGTATCTTCTACGACTAAACCATGCATCTTGAACAATTCAATTACATTGATTGTATCAACGAAATGAAACTACTAAATGAAGAAATTTATAAAGTTTGAGACCAAGGTTTACTAATAATTTGATGTACACCACTTGATTTGTAGATGAGGATGATCAAGTGAACAAGTGACAAGGGATGGAAGTCTGGGATGGTTTTGCTTTGATAAAATCAACAGAAGGATGGTTGCAATCAAACATTGATGAAGAACAAGGAGTGCATACAAGCAACTATTATGCATGCATGCAAGCGTGCAAGTAAGAAAGCACTCAAACAGATGAGTCAATACAGGTGTGCGGTGAAGTGAGCAAGAGCGAGAGTGAGCTGGCCTTATTTATCATGCAAGCATTGCAGCGAGAGAGAATGTGACAGTCCTGCACAAGGAAGAGGAATTTTAGTGCATCGAGCGAGCCTTGTAGCAATGCGTAGTAGACAACGCAAAATAGTTTGAAGAAGCAGCTTCTCGAGTTGTTGAAGCTTCAGTTAGATCCTGAATCTGATACTAAACGATGCATGTATGGGAGATCTTGAATCTAATACAAGCTAAGAATCCCTATTTAATGAAATAGGGTTGCCAAAAATAAAGATGTTATTTGAACATATAATTAATTCTAAATTCAATTACAATAAATTCATTAATCCTAATTTAAATGAAATAACCAAAATAAATTTTAAATCTAATTTCTTGCGTTGCATCACAGGGTGCATGTGACATATTGTTACTCTCAATGTTTTACAAAATAAACCTATGGATTTGAATAGCTAAGATCAGGCCTAAATTATTTTATTACAACTTAACATAAGTCAGGGAGAAATTGTAGAAGTATGGACACATTCCTTTTTCTTAGTTGTGAATGTAGGTTTGATTGCATATTCCTTTGCCTTAACTGTGAATGCAGGTTTGATTCTATGCGCAATCTGAAACTTGTAGTCTAAACTTGTTACTGGCCCACAAGAAGTATTAATTATCAGTCACGTGTAGAACAAACCAATGGATTATTGTTAAGGTTTTGTTTGGGACGACTTTTTTAGTGCTTCTTAAAGCAGTTTTCTAGAACAAAAAATTTAATTTTTGTGCTAAAAAATTAGAAGTAGTAAAAAAGCTGTCCCAAACGAAGCCTAAATCTAGAGTAAAATAAGTTCAAGTACAACAATGCACAGGAAATTGTATCAAAGACTGCCAGTATAAAAAGTCATACCAGAAGAAGTCTCCAAACTTGCGGACGCATGTAAGGTGGTACACCACTCCATGCCAATTCACGTAACTTCTCTGCACCACCAACAGTAAAACAAAATGCCAGTTTTATAGTCAAGCGCATGTGGCAATTTTTTGATTAAAAAGTATCAGAAATTTAAAGAGAAAGGAAGAACTATAATCAGGAATAAATCAAATTGCATGTGTCAAAGAGAAGCATTTGAAATCAAGAAGCAGTTTTCACCCTAAGAAAAAATTGCCAATAATGCATATCAAAAATAGGGAAATCATATCCAATGATGCTTCATCAAAAATAGGAAACGCTGTATCAAAGCCCTAGCGATGAAAACCTCCATGTTTGTTCTCCTTGAAAACATAACATCAAGCAATCATCTATTTACAGTTGATTTATTTTCTTTTTATCAGTTAATTTATTTTCTTTTATTATCTTTATAATTGAAGACATGTCAACAATGATCATTGAAAGAGGAACTCCTTTTATTTCCTAGCATTAGATTAATTTATATCATTTGGCATGAATTTGGTTTTGATTCAATTTAAGCTTATTTCCACAAGGAAATGTGGTGTCTGTAGTAACATGGTTGTACTATGTCGATTTTGTTCTTTTGCGACAGTGGGAGTTGCTGCAATAGTTGGTTTATGGAGTAATCTGATTTCTACATATCTTGGTTGGTGATTCTAAAATTATTTTATTTAGCTTACTTTGGCGGTGGCTATTGGCTTTATTCTTTGGAATTGTGTTCGGAATGTTGTTGTTGGCTTATCCTTTAGTCAGCTTTCTGCAAGTCTTGCACTACACATCTCTTGCAAGCGTTGTGGCTAACAATTTTGGTGGCCTATCAAGATCCCATGAATTGAGGGCATGGATTTTATGTTCACTTTTGATGAGGTTTAAGGGGGCTTTGGTTCTGACTCGAGATTCGATTTTGACAAATTGATGCTTGTTTGGATTATGGATTGAAATTTTCAGAAATTCCAAATTTCAACTAGAATTAATTTAGATAAATTTAAACTTAAATTGAGTTGATCCTATATGGGATGAATAATCTATATAGAGATGCTTTGAGGCATGTGATGGAAGACCTTTGACTGAATAAAATTCCCTTTCCAATTTTTAATTTAAAAAATGTGAGTTGGATGTGTGGCTTCTTTAAGTATGATATAAATGTGACTACCTAGTTCTAGGAGAAGTTATCTCCTTGAAGTACCGAGAAGCCTTCTTTTTAATGTTGGTACTTTCATTTTTTGCTCTCATTTCGTTTGTTAGTGATCTTGATTTTGTTCAAATTTGACAATTTAAATTCTATTTATTTGATTAAATTTGTACTTGCTTGTTGATTTTATATGATTCTGAATTATGGATAATTTAATTTGATCATTTTGTAATCATTTGAGTTCAAAATACAATATAGATTGTTTACATTTACAAGAAGTTGTCCAATTAATTGGTGTTTTGTGAATTATGAACCTCAAGTTCTTTTGCATGAATTCATACTATGCATTATATTAATTGTATTAAAAAATCCTAACCCTAATCATGTTGCATAGCTTCAAGAAGGCATAGATGCCAAGCCATCTTTGACATGCTTTGAAAAAGATGAGTCATGTCTTTCACAAAAAAAAAAATTAAGGAAAAAAAAAAAATCAAAGTTAAGGTGATACGTCCAGTGTCAGTAGCATGTAATATAAAGGGGCAGAGAAACATCATCTCACTGTATACATGCTTTCGCCATATTTACCAAATACTGACAAGCACAACTAGGATGAATAATAATAGTGGCAAGCCCCAAAATTTAGTAGTTAAAGAAAACACTAATAAAAATCAGTAAATATAAATGATTGATTTTAAAATGAAGTTGGCATCAAGTGAATCTAGAACCATGCTGCACAAGAAAATTGTCATAAAAGCAAAAATTTAACAATTACTACTCTTGAGTGGGTGAAAAACACTCAACATGAGAACGTTAACTTTGTGCAATACAGTAAGAATAAAAATTTTTAGTTGTCTAATTTAGGAGAAATTATTATGTGCGGAGTCCAGATGTCGAGAACCGTCCATAATTACTGCTTATTTACTGAGTATTTGTTGCGTATTTATAAATACTCAGTAAATACTCAGCAAATACTCAGTTGTGAATATTACTGAGTATTTTGTGAGTATTTGCTGAGTATTTATTGATTTGCTGCGTATTTACTGGAAGCAAATACTCAGTAAATACACAGTAATCCGAACAGTTCTTTTCATCCGGACTCCACACAGAATAATTTATCCTGATTTAGGGTCATACATGCAAAACATTAAAGCTTTTATGTTTGTGTGATATATGCATACTTCAATTTATCAACAATTATTAGCAATTACGCTTACAAATACAACTGCCAAAATCATCATATCCTAATAGCTTGAGTGGTTAAAATGTTATTGATTATTTGGTAAGACATCACTAGATCTATGATCGGTTTATTGATATAGGAAGCAGCTTTTATTGATGTAAACCCCTAGAGTGGACATCTCTGGATTGATATTATGGACATCATTGTAATGCAAAAAAAGATCTCACTTGACGAGGGTGATCAGTCATCCCCAAAGGTCTCATGAATCATAAGCTAAGGACATTTGTTGATCTTTTGGAGCTTGCACAACCAAAAGATTCACAACCTTGAAACAACTTCTAAGATTTTTTGCATCTTCTCATGGGCACAAGAAAAAAGAATGTTGTATGAATGACAAAGTGAAGAGCTTGATCATAATAAGGAACCCATTACCAATTTGGAGACGGATTAAGGTACAGACCTTGATAATTATAAGTAATTCACTATCACTTTGGAGAAGGGTTAAGAACATCACCCTCTATAACCTTCAAGAGTCTATGCACATGTAGATAGAATTCTTCAAATGCAGGTCTATGGTTGCCCTTATCCTAAAGCACCCGGTAAGTATCCCCTTTATGGAGATCACTTTTATAAGGATATATACCACAAGCATGCATTATAGTGTGTAATGTGAAGGATGAATACTCTAACAGCAAATGATGTAGATGATGTCTGCAATTGAATGATATAGATATAAATTGACTAGTTTCTGGAATTGGGAGACTCAACTTGAAGGCAAAGAACTTGCCTTGGCTCGAAGATAACTAGCACTTTTGTTATTGATTGATAAGGGAAAGGGGGTTTTGAATTAGAAGTGTTTCCAAAATAGAAGGAGATTATGAATTCAGTTGGAGGAAGGAAAGAAGGGAGGAGAGAGAGGCAAGGAGGAAGGGATCCCCTCTTGTGGAGATCACTATAACAAGAATATATAACCACAAGCTCCCAATATAGTGTGTGATGTGAAGGATGAATACTCTAACACCAAATGATGTAGCTGATGTGTATAATTGAATGGCATTGATATCAATTGGCTAGTTCCTGGAATTTGGAGGTGAGGTGGAGCTTAAGGAGGCAAGCGGTTGGAAATCAATCTTTTCTCAAAATATTGTATTCATTATGTGGGCTCAAAAAATTTCGTACCTCGACCTCCCCATATTTTGGGAGAGTTTTAATGAGTATGTTTCGAACTAAATTTTTGGAAGGCAAAATTAGATTAAAGATAAAATACCACCCAAATATTTCATTCTCATATTTCGAGGACTTTAAAATCTAACCTCAAGTTCCTCATAAGTGCAAGCTCCTATGGTTAATTACTCCTCCTGATGATAGAAGAGCACTTTCAATTAAGGCTAGTCGGATAGGCACTAAGTACATGGCATACAATAGCAATAGATTTGATATTTAGGATTTAAAATTTACCATACTGTATTTAACACGGATGATGGAGGGAATGATACGGATTTGATCAAGATCCTATATTTTCATCTTCCTGAGTTGTCATAGTCCCTAGTCTACTTAGTCAAAAAAATTAGTTGACTAAACTTAATTGAATGATACATGTCAGTAGCCATACGATACTTCATCCAAGGGTATCTAATAAAACTGAGTTGATATTTGTCTAAAGTGATATATTTAAGTTAGTCTTAGCTAATAGAGGGCTTTGTGCCCTATCAAGCATACCTATAATTTAATCCTCAAGGGTGTTAGTTACAGAGAAAAATGCGGGATTTAGTCATGAGTTATGATCGTAATATAATAGTGCCTATTTGTGGCAAAACCACCAGGTCATAACCACTTATTTCTGGTGCAATTTTATAGCAAAAACATCAATTAGAGGACACATGTCATTTTTTTTACCCGTGGTAGATTGTTAAAGAAAAGAATTTTAGTGATATTCTTGATAATATACCACCTTTTTATGAGCTGAAGTTATTATTAAATTTATTGCCCTCGACAAATAGTTATAGAGGGTGAATGAATTTTGCTAGAAGTTAGAGAAGATAGATTTTGCATTAAATATTATCTTGATAGATACAACAACAACATCAAGCCTTTATCCCACTACGTGGGGTCGACTACATGAATTCCTTTTCTCCATTGTGTTTTGTTAAGAGTCAAATTTTCATTTAAATCTTGATAGATGTCAAATTGTAAATTTGTTGGAATTAGAACATTAAATGATTAATTTTTTACATTTTAGATTATTTTTGAAAATAATGTGGTCATCTTCAATTGAGATTTCCTATCAACATAATCATCGTCGAGGATTTAAATAACTTATATTTAATATATGATCCTTGTTAACTCTACCCACTTGTTGGTAGAGGATCAGGTTCAATTAGAGTTCATGTAGTATTTTGATGATAAAGTTTTTGTAAGTTGAGATTTACTTTTAACATGAGTTTTGTTGGAATGACATTGAAGTCACTTTGAAAATATTTGTATTCACAACACAAAAATTTGATTTTGATAATTAACCCCTCATATTAAGATGTACTTTCAATATGGATATCATCGGGGATGATTTTAGCTCTTCTCATTATACTATTTGAATATTATCAACCCTGCTCACTTGTTGTAGAAGGCCGAGTTCAACTATCATTTTTTATAAGTTGTTATACGAACACTAATGGCTGAAAGTTTGCATTTTATAATGAATTTTATTTGAAGAAAGCTTTGAAGACTTAATGTGAACGTAAAACAAAATATTATCGTGGATTTCACAATGAATTTCACGCAACAAATATTACAGGATAAAGTTTATAAAGAAACACCTCTCCAAAAAAAAAATAAAACTATCTATGCTGCAGTCTTGCCATCTAAAGGGAATAATTGGAAGAATCAGGTAAAGAAAATGAATCATGTCTCAAAGATGTGTAACTTCTTTATTAGATAACCATTTCCTTACAATGCAAAGCTTGAATAAATAAATCATCAAGAACAAATCTAAACAGATGGTCATCTACAAATCATACCTAATATAACAGCTGGTTTAGACATTTCCTTTGTAAATTTAGTAACTCTTGCAGAATCTGTAGCTCTGGCTCCAAAAGAAGATCTCTGGGTATCTGGGGATGCAACTTCATTATTCACTGATGGCACTCTTGCAATGGAAGGACTACTACCACTTTTAGAGCTTCCAGAACCCAGACCTTCCTTCTGTAGCACACAAATTTTTACTACTTAAGGAAGGCAACTGGAATAGATGCCTGCGGTTTAATACACATTCTTCACATAAATATACCTCAAAAGAATGGGGCTCATGTTCACCTTTCCTAAAGTAATTCTCTTCATAACTTCTTTCGTGCTCTGGAGGTCTTGGTGATATGCTCTCATTCATGGTCTCTGATTTGCGTGTTACCAAAACTTTACCAGGAAAGCTGCGACCTTTGAGCAACCTGTTTATAAAATAGAACAAAACATTCAAAGCATTATACATATTAATGCATAAGGTATCTTTCAAAATCATAAGCATACAGGAAATCTCATCTGCCTTATGGTAAAAGAGAATATTAAGAAAGTATTCTTAAACCAGCAAAACAAATATATGAATCAAGTTTTAAAGCAAAGTCATATATTAGATTCCATAAAAGGAGATGAAAGGGCTTAAAAGACAAAGGAATAGTAAGAAGAGCAGACCCAACTTAATGTGAAATAAAAGGAACGAGAGCTAGAATTTGCATTTACAACTAATTTAAGCTTTAAAGAAGCATTGAGATGAAAGAATTGAAGAAAAAGCAGAAAATTTCTCAGGAAATTATCAGACTTCCCTAATTTATGGTTATCACATGACCTGGACAATCAACACCATCTAAATCTGCTCCTCTGAGCCAGATTCGATAATTACATAACCAAAAGAAAAAGAAAGACCATTCAAGATGAAATCGAAATATCAGAGTTCACCTCCGTGGCATACAAATTGGAAATAACTCGATAATCATCTTTCAGGTCATTAGAAGAGTAGAGGAGCAAAAACTGTTACGTTTGTCCAAATGCAGGAAAATAACCCTGAATTTATTCACCTCAGCCTTCCCAAGCTAGGAAATACCATTCCAGCAATGCCCAAAACGAAATTCAAATAAAACCGTCATATTCATCAGATCAGATCAAACCATCTTTATACGAATCAAAAGCACGAAAAACAAAGCAGGACTAAATCCCAACTGATTTTACATTCCTCATCAGATTCTTGTTTGCGCTATAGAAATACCTTGGAGCGCACTAAAGGACCTAGAAAGAAATCAAATATACGTGGGGGGATCGATGACACAGATCTAACTAACCCTTGCACGTTTCGAAGCGTCTGATTGAACCTCCATTCGAGATTGGGACTGGGCGAATTCCCACCTTCCGAGCTGCTGCCTCCGCCACCAGCTTCCCTGCTCCGCTCTTCATCTCCGCTGTTCGTCATGTTTCCGCCGGCGAGGAAAACCGAACCAGCAGATCAGTCCATGATGATCTCCATCCAAAATCGCTGCTTGGTTGAAGCAAAAGAAGACTTCCCCGAACTTCAGAGCTCCTCTTTCTCTCTGGATCGATCGATCTCTCGAGCATATGCACTTCGGTCTCAAGCAAAATTGTTCTTTTTGGGGCCAAAGCCAAAGATTTTCCCGAGATTTTCTTATAAAGGTTTGAAATTGATAAATGATAAAAGCATCGCATATAATTTATGACAGTAATTTTTATTTTTTAATCAACAAAACTATCTAAATCCTTAATTTTTACACATATTATATGACATTAATATTTTTGTACCAAAAGTTAATTATTCGTACGATTGGTTTAATTAAATTATTTCATTGAAATTTTGTGATAGAGATCAACGATGTTGATGTACTACCTAATCACAAGATGATGGTTGTACTTCATTACTTTTAGTAAAATTTATTTTTTTATTAATTCAATAAAAAATAATAACTTAGAAGGTGTTGATGGAAATCGTTGTTGTTCTTCTAATCTGTTTCATTATACTTTAAGATTTCTTTTGGGACGATTTTATAATTATTTTCTAGAACAATTTTTTTAGTATAAAATTGTTTCAATTATAAGATCATAATAGCTGTCATATATTGTATGCTCAATTTTTTTTCTTAGAAGTACTTTACAATTTTGGCAGGAAGAATTTTAATTTCACCTAAAAAACAATATCTATATATGTTATTGTAACTCCATTTTTGTGCAAGTTTTCGTCAAATTTTTTTAGACTAATTATCCAATATTTTATAACCATAATAAATTCTCTCATATAGGGGTGCCAATTTCGGGTCACGGGTCGGGTTCGGGTCGAACCCGGAACTGACCCGGTTCAAACGGGTCGACCCTAATCCGACCCGGGTAGACAAACGGGTCGGAAAACCGAACCAAGACCCGACCTGGCGGGTTGCCGGGTTGACCCGACCCGACCCGTTTTGAAATCGGGTCGGGTTCAACCCGAATTTTCCGGGTCGAGTTTTCGTGTCGTGTCAAATATTGACACCCCTTACTCTCATAGCACATCTTATTGGAACCAATATTCTTATTTAAATCAACTCCAACAATTATGCTTTTTCAATGGTATATGTTGTGCACATATATGTGTGAGACTTTGATTAAAGATCCATTTAGGAGAGTTACAATCTTTTATAAAGGTGGTTGTGAAACTGTTGTAAAGAAAATAAATTTTTTTTAGTTGCCGTGAAAGTTACTTCTTTGTAGAAAAATTTATTAAAATTAATGAAAAAATAGTGACCAAATAAAATTATGATTATAATCTAAAAAATAAAGCAAAAAAGAAAAACCCCAAACAAACTTACAAGCCAAGGAAAAATCAAATTGCTGTAAAATTTAATTGACCAACGCAAACTTTCTAAGTAATCTCCAACATAAAATAGAAATGATAAAATGATGGTTTTATGCCAAAGCAAACCAAATATGGAAGAAAGTTACTTTGTTCTTATCCAATTCTAAACCATCATAAAATTGAATTTACAATTATTAGCACTTTTAAATAGAATTTGATCCTTGCAATAAATATTATGAATTATTATAATGAGTTAAATGGCATCAGTATGTAAGACTTAATGGAGTTCTTAAAATATCTTACGAGAACTTACTCATATATATTATTTAGGTTCCCGATACACACAGGAACTTTCTTTATGATTAAATTCTCTAATTTTTATAAAAACTCCTAACATGCATTATGAGTTCTCTAACTCTTGCAAGAACTCGCACCATAATTTATGTAAAAGAAATAGAAACTAAAAACTTGAATTTACATAAATCTTAAATCCTCAAGATCTTAAACAAGATGATTTTCACAATCTTTAATCGGAATAAAAACGTACCTTGATTCATTTTGAATTCGTCGAATTTCGAACTATGGTTTCTCTCCCTTCTCCCTTCACTTTCTTCTTTCATGAGTTAGTCCTCTATGGAGCAAGATAACTCCTCTTTATTCCGATTAAAGATAACTCCTCTTTATGAGAGAGAGAGAGAGAGGACCAATAATTATTTCCTGCGGATTGGTCATAATAACTGCTCATAGGAGTTATTTTACAATAACTCATAGGAGTTATTTGATCAAACGGTCTATAAACGAATGATCAAATTATCTTTTCTTAACCACTAGGATTTAAACATAAATAATTAAATTGTAACAATTCAAATATATTGGTCACATAATGGTTTATATAATTAAATATATATTCTTAAATAATTATTGTGACGTCTCGCATAATTAATATATTTAATTATTCTAACGTTCTCCCACTTGACCCATATGAAATTATTCAATTAATAATTTAATTAACATAAGCGCAATATATAAATCCTTTTCCTTAAATTGGTCAAATCATAAATTCATTGTTAAGTATAAAATTAATACGAATCATAAGTCTTAAATCCTCAAGATCTTAAATCCTCAAGATCTTAAACAATATGATTTTCACAATCTTTAATCGGAATAAAAACGTACCTTCATTCATTTTGAATTCGTCGAATTTCGAACTATGGTTTCTCTCCCTTCTCCCTTCACTTTCTTCTTTCATGAGTTAGTCCTCTATGGAGCAAGATAACTCCTCTTTATGAGAGAGAGAGAGAGAGGACCAATAGTTATTTCCTGCGGATTGGTCATAATAACCGCTCATAGGAGTTATTTTATAATAACTCATAGGAGTTATTTGATCAAACGGTCTATAAACGAATGATCAAATTATCTTTTCTTAACCACTAGGATTTAAACATAAATAATTAAATTGTAACAATTCAAATATATTGGTCACATAATGGTTTATATAATTAAATATATATTCTTAAATAATTATTGTGACGTCTCGCATAATTAATATATTTAATTATTCTAACGTTCTCCCACTTGACCCATATGAAATTATTCAATTAATAATTTAATTAACATAAGCGCAATATATAAATCCTTTTCCTTAAATCGGTCAAATCATAAATTCATTGTTAAGTATAAAATTAATATGAATCATAAGTCTTAAATCCTCAAGATCTTAAACAATATGATTTTCACAATCTTTAATCGGAATAAAAACGTACCTTGATTCATTTTGAATTCGTCGAATTTCGGACTATGGTTTCTCTCCCTTCTCCCTTCACTTTCTTTTTTCATGAGTTAGTCCTCTATGGAGTAAGATAACTCCTCTTTATGAGAGAGAGAGAGAGGATCAATAGTTATTTCCTGCGGATTGGTCATAATAACCGCTCATAGGAGTTATTTTACAATAACTCATAGGAGTTATTTTATAATAACCGCTCATAGGAGTTATTTGATCAAACGGTCTATAAACGAATGATCAAATTATCTTTTCTTAACCACTAGGATTTAAACATAAATAATTAAATTGTAACAATTCAAATATATTGGTCACATAATGGTTTATATAATTAAATATATATTCTTAAATAATTATTGTGATGTCTCGCATAATTAATATATTTAATTATTCTAACGTTCTCCCACTTGACCCATATGAAATTATTCAATTAATAATTTAATTAACATAAGCGTAATATATAAATCTTTTTCCTTAAATTGGTCAAATCATAAATTCATTGTTAAGTATAAAATTAATACGAATCATAAGTCTTAAATCCTCAAGATCTTAAACAAGATGATTTTCACAATCTTTAATCGGAATAAAAACGTACCTTGATTCATTTTGAATTCGTCGAATTTCGAACTATGGTTTCTCTCCCTTCTCCCTTCACTTTCTTTTTTCATGAGTTAGTCCTCTATGGAGCAAGATAACTCCTCTTTTTGAGAGAGAGAGAGAGAGAGGACCAATAGTTATTTCCTGCGGATTGGTCATAATAACCGCTCATAGGAGTTATTTTACAATAACTCATAGGAGTTATTTTATAATAATCGCTCATAGGAGTTATTTGATCAAACGGTCTATAAACGAATGATCAAATTATCTTTTCTTAACCACTAGGATTTAAACATAAATAATTAAATTGTAACAATTCAAATATATTGGTCACATAATGGTTTATATAATTAAATATATATTCTTAAATAATTATTGTGACGTCTCGCATAATTAATATATTTAATTATTCTAATGTTCTCCCACTTGACCCATATGAAATTATTCAATTAATAATTTAATTAACATAAGCGCAATATATAAATCCTTTTCCTTAAATTGGTCAAATCATAAATTCATTGTTAAGTATAAAATTAATACGAATCATAAGTCTTAAATCCTCAAGATCTTAAACAAGATGATTTTCACAATCTTTAATCGGAATAAAAATGTACCTTGATTCATTTTGAATTCGTCGAATTTCGAACTATGGTTTCTCTCCCTTCTCCCTTCACTTTCTTCTTTCATGAGTTAGTCCTCTATGGAGCAAGATAACTCCTCTTTATGAGAGAGAGAGAGAGAGAGGACCAATAGTTAAACATGGCAATCATACACCATTAGTTCGATGCATTTCCTTTCATGTATCACAATACTAATCTTATATTTAATATGAAGCATAATAATATACACACATAATGGTCCAGCAATAATGTCTTTACAAAGACAAATCCCATCAATATTCACATAAATATTTATGTGTACACATCATAATAAATAGGATACACTAATTATCAGAAACAAAATAAAAGAGCTCAAAGTATCAAAAGATATAAAGAACAAATAAACATAATCTTAATAAGAATTTTCAGTAATGCACATCCTAACAATATGTTCATGAAATGTCTTCGGGGGCAACCCTTTAGTTAATGGATCCACAATCATAAAATTGGTGCTAATGTGCTTGAATCATACTCTTTGTTTTTGAACTTCTTATTTAACGGCAAAGTATTTTAATTTCATATGCTTAGCACTCTTTGAATACGTATCGTTTTTAGAAAAGAAGATTGTTGCGGAATTATCACAATAAATTTTTAGCGGCTTGTCAATACTGTCAACAACTCCAAGTCCTGAAATAAAATTCTACAGCCATAATCCTTGAATTATGGCCTTAAAACATGCTACAAACTCAACTTCCATTGTGGATGCAGCAATGACGGACTACTTCGCACTCTTCCAAGATATTGCTCCTCCACTTAAGAGGAATACATATCCAAATGTAGATTTTCTAGAATCCAAACATCCAGCAAAATCTGAATCTAAATATCCAATCACCTCAAGGTGATCAGATCTTCTAAAAGTGAGCATGTATTCATTTGTTCCTTATAGATATCGTAAAATTTTCTTTTCAACTTTCTAATGATCAAGCCCTGGATTACTTTGATATCTACCCAACATTCCAACAACAAAACTTATATCTGGTATAGTACAAGTCTGAGCATACATTAAACTTGCAACAATAGATGCATAAGGAATTTGTTCCATTTTTTTATGTTCCAATTCATTCTTTGGGCATTGCATAAGGCTCAATTTATCTCCTTTTTGAATTAGAACAATGCTTGTTGAATAATTTTTCATTTTAAATTTCTCAAGAACTTTATTAATATATGCTTTATGAGACAGTCCTAATATTCTTTGTGATTTATTACGGAATATTTCAATTCCTATCACATAGGATGTCTCACCCATATCTTTCATTTCAAAGTTATTTGAGAGAATTTTCTTAGTTTCATATAATAAACCAAGATCATTAGTAGCAAGCAAAATATCATCAACATACAAAATCAAAATTATAAACTTGCTCCCACTGACTTTTAGATATATACACCAATCAACAATGATTTTTTTAAATCCAAAAGAAGTGATGTTATTATTAAACTTGAGATACCATTGTCGGGAAGCTTGTTTAAGTCCGTATATTGATTTCTTAAGTTTACACATCATGTGTTCATTTCCTTCAACTGAAAACCCTTCAGGCTGATCCATATAAACTTCTTCCTCTAAATCCCCATTAAGAAAGGCTATTTTCACATCCATTTGATGTAACTCTAAGTCATAATGAGCTACTATTGCCATAATAATTCTTAATGAGTCCTTCTTAGAAAGTGGAGCGAAGGTTTCTTTGTAGTCAATACCATCTTTCTTAATAAAACCTTTGGCAACAAGTCTAGCCTTATATCGTCCAATATTGCCTTTTGAGTCGCGTTTGGTCTTAAAGACCCACTTACACCCAACTCTTTTAGAACCTTCAGGCAATTAAACGATGTCCCATACTTTATTATGATCCATTGATTTTAACTCTTCATTTATTGCATCTAACTACTTATTAGAATTTATACTTTCTATACCTTATGAAAATGAAATTGGATCATCATCAATTCCTAAGTCAAAATCTGACTCTTGAAGATAAACCATATAATCATTCGAAATAGCAGATCTTTTAACTCTAGTAGATCTTCTTAATACTACTTCTTGTGGTTCATCAATTATGGGTTCATTGGTGACAATTTCATTTTGGGATGTATAATTATTCATTTGCTCATCCTGTATATTATTAAACTTTTCAACAACAGTAGGAATAACAACTTTATTAGAAGTGATGGGCAAATGAATTTTCACCCCAACTTCTTTAACCTATATATTACGAGGTTCTATACTCCCACTTATTTCACCATTTTCAATGAATCTAGCATTTTCAGTTTCAACAATTTTCGTACTATGATTATGACAATAAAATCTAAACCCTTTAGATTTTTCTAGATAACCAATAAAAAAACCACTGATGTTCTTGAATCCAGTTTTCTTTCATGTAGATTATAAATTTTTATTTCTACTAGGGAACCCCAAACATGCAGGTGCTTTAAACTAGAGTTTCTTTCTATCCACAGTTCAAAAGGGCTCTTTGAAACTGCCTTACTAGAAACCTTGTTTAACAAATACATAGCGGTTTTTAAAGCATGCATCCACAAAGATAAATATAAAGAAGAATAACTTAACATACATCTAACCATATCCATTAAAGTACGATTGCGTCTTTCTGCAACACCATTTTGTTGTGGTGTGTTTGGCATTGTGTATTGAGCACAAATGCCACGCCTTTCAAGAAATTTAGCAAAAACCTTTCATAAAATTCACCACCTCTATTAGACCTTATGATTTTCACTTTTCTATCTAATTGCCTCTCAACCTCATTAATAAACACCTCATGGACGTCTACTGATTGAGATTTTTCATGCAATAAATAGATATAACTATAACGTAAAAAATCATCAATAAAGGTAATAAAATATTTTTCACCGCTAAATGAAGGCACATCAAAAGGTCCACATATATCAGTGTGTATAATTTCAAGAAACTGTGTGCTTCTTGTGGCTACCTTCTTAATTGTGTGTTTAATAAATTTTCATTTAATACAATCCACACAAATACCGAGATTAGTGAAATCCAAATTAGGAAGGATTTTATACCTCACTAATCTTTGTATTCTTTCTTTAGATATATAACCCAAATGTTTTTGCCACAAGTAAGCAGAGTTTTCATTCATTAAACCACATTTTATTCCAACATTATGATGCAAGGTTAATAAAATCTTAGCAAATAAATTATCAAGTTTTAATTTATATAAATCATCGCAAAGCACACTAGAACCAATAAGTTGATTATACTTAAATAAACTGAAACATCCACTTCCAAACTTAAAACAAAAACCAGTTGTATCAAGTTTCGATAAAGAAACTAAATTTCTAGAAATATAAGGTATATAAAGAGTTTGAAAAAGATCTAAATGATGTTCAATATCTAAAATCAAACGATATGTTCCAATAGTTTCAACTTGAGCTTTGACTCTATTTCTCATGAAGACAAATTTTTCATTTGGTTTTATGGTTTGGGTCGTAAGAAATCCCTGCATCACATTTAAAATATGAGTGGTACAACCAGAATCAATCCACCAAGTATTATAAGGAACCTCAGCCAAATTTGATTCAAAACATACAAAAGCACTAGGCTTACATTTCTTTTCAAACCAAGCCTTACGTTTCAGGCAATCTTCTAATAGTGTCAACGCTTGTGATAGAAATGACATCTATCATTCTTTGGTTCCTTCTTTTGGATTTGGACAGATGACACATTAAGCTTTAGGTGTCCTTTATTGCCCTTTGAATTTTCTTTTCTGATTTTCTTTTAAAATCTGGTTGATCTATGAGATTAATTGAGTGAATTCATTATTTCTTAAGCCTTGATTCCTTCTGAATAAGTATACTCTGTAATTCGATCACATTCCATTTATCTTTAATAGTATTATAATTAATTTGGAATGCACCATATTCATGAGGCAATGAGTTTATAATAAACTATACAATGAAGCTTTCACTCACTTTCATTCCCATAGTATTCAATCTTGTTGCTATATTAGTCATTTCAGTAATGTGCTCATAAATAGTACGAGAACCATCAAATTTCATGGTGGTTAACATACCCATTAAAGTTCTAGCACATGACTTATTAGTAGAGTCAGATTGAAAAACATTCTTCATAGACTTCATAAATTCTTTAGCATTATCTGTTATTGGAAGTGTTGACTTAATAATGTCTGCTACAGTCATTCACATAAATATTAGGCTTAATCTATTTGATCTTTTCCAATCTTCATGAAAAGATCTTTCTTCAGCACTACTTGTATTAGTAAGAGCAATAGGCTTATCATTAAATAATGCAAAATCCATATCCAAAACTCCTAAATGAAACTGGATTTATTCACTCCATTAAGAATAGTTAAGCCCATTGAACTTTATAATAGATGAAACTTGTTTATGAAGAATTACAGTAAAACATAAAATATATTCAAATAATATTTAATTAATCAATAAAATGTATATTGAAGTTCTCCTTTGGGTGATACTACAATATACAATGATAATCATAATTGATGCTTAAAAAAATTCTCATAATTGATAATTATATATACTCCAATTAAATATATTTACTATCTTTGGATATACTAAATATATTTAATTAAGTATGATAATTTATCACATTTATATCCAGTAGTACAAAATGACTAATCAACCTTTGGGCGATTCTTAAATATTTTGTAGCAATTTGAATATTAATTACTCGTGATAAAAATTTTATATAATATTATATCATTTTGTTAATAGAATCGCATACTCACGAGTAATTAAATATTATCTAATTGATATTTATGAAAACTTTCTAGTTTGGCACTTTGGTGATTAACAAATTATGCTTGGTATAAATATCAAATTAAATATTTGTGACGATGATTTTTTCAAATAAATGAAATATATAAAGAAAATACTTAATGTATATATTACATATACGAACAAAATCTCTTTAAATGCAAAAAAAATGGATTTACATCATTAACTTTCATATGACAAATTCATTCATAATGAAATAAATAACATAAATTATTTCCAAAAGCAAAATAGAAACATAATTAATTTGCCATGAATTAATCGTGACAAAAATATGATTCAATAATTGAAATCGATAATAAATAATATGAATTAGATTTCATTAGAAAGAATTATCGAAGAAAATGAAGAAAAACTTAAATGGAAAATCACTAGTTTTCAACCATGCTCTAATATCACATGTAAGACTTAATGGAGTTCTTAAAATATCTTGCGAGAACTTACTCATATATATCTTATTTAGGTTCCCGATACATACAAGAACTTTCTTTATGATTAAATTCTCTAACTTTTATAAAAACTCCTAACATGCATTATGAGTTCTCTAACTCTTGCAAGAACTCGCATCATAATTTATGTAAAAAAAAATCAAAACGAAAAACTTGAATTTACATAAGTCTTAAATCCTCAAGATCTTAAACAAGATGATTTTCACAATCTTTAAGCGAAAGAAAAATATATCTTGATTCATTTTGAATTCGTCAAATTTCGAACTACGATTTCTCTCACTTCTCCCTTCACTTTCTTCTTTCATGAGTTAGTCCTATATGGAGCAAGATAACTCCTCTTTATGAGAGAGAGAGAGGACCAATAGTTATTTCATGCGGATTGGTCATAATAACCGCTCATATGAGTTATTTTACAATAACTCATAGGAGTTATTTTATAATAACCGTTCATAGGAGTTATTTGATCAAACGGTCCATAAACGAATGATCAAATTATCTTTTCTTGACCAATAGGATTTAAACATAACTAATTAAATTGCAATAATTCAAATATATGGGCCACATAATTGTTTATATAATTAAATATATATTCTTAAATAATTATTGCGACGTCTCGCATAATTAATATATTTAAGTATTCTAACACAGTACTCAGCAATAGAGATGTCAAAAAGAGTCAATGGGTCGGGTTGGGGTCCTAATTGAAATTGATCTCATATGAATCCAATCAACCCAAACACAAACTGTTTAATAAACAAGTAAAAAATGTGGATGCGGACCTGAATCCGACCGGCTCAAAATTTGAAGATCCAACCCAAAACACATTTTTAATCATTATTTTATATTAATTAATAAAAATAATATAATCATACCAACCAAGAAATACATTTATGAAAAAAAAACTTAAATGGGTCATTTCGATCAAGTTGATGAATCAACTTGAACCCAACCCGTTTAATAAATGGATCATAATTTCAAACCCAAATCCAACTTGTTTATTAAACATGTCAACCTGAACCTAAATTTTTCAGTTTGGATTCTAATCAAGTTGATGGGTCGAATTATTTTTTGACACTAGTATTCAACAAGTGATCCAACAAATTCACCTTCCATAATCCATCGACAAAAAATTCAACAACAACTTGATAGGAATGAACATAAAGAGTTTTTCTATAATTATCATAAGCTTCCCAAAAAGAAAAAAAAAAAAAAACCTATTAAAAAGCTTCTCCCATTTAATAATAATAACATTAGGGCAAAAGATAGCTCGCAAGAGGAGGATTGGCATAGAGTTCAACACACTTTTTAAGAAGTACAACTTTGCCCACAAAAGAAAGCAAAGACAAAGTGCAAACAATTAAATGTATTTTCTTACTTTCTTTGAATAAAGACATCCTTAGATGAAGGAGAGGAAGTTTTTGAACAGAGAAAACCAGAAAAATCTTTCAGCATTAATTTCCTTTTTAAAGACATCTTATGATTAGAGGTGTCAATATTTGACACGACTCGAAAACCCGACTCGAATCTGACCCGAAAATTTCGGGTTCGGGTCAACCCGAACCCGAAATGGGTCGGGTTCGGGTTCAACATGTCGACCCGTTTCAAAAATTGGGTCGAGTTCGGGTTATACCTTTGACCCAAAATTAATCCGAAATTGACCTGGTTTTGACCTGAAACCCCGATTTTCACCCGGCAACCCGAGATTGACTCGATTTTGACCCATTTTTTACCCGAAAAAAGGAGATAGACCCGTTTTTTACCCGAAAATGAGGAGATAGATCCGTTTTTGACCTGAAAACTAGCAATTTTTTTGTTGGAAACAGGTCATGTCGGGTTGACCCGGACCCGAAGCGGGTCGGGTTTGGGTTGACCTGAATAGTACCGAGTCAGTTTCGGGTTCGACCCGAACCCGACCCGTGACCCGAAATTGACACCCCTACTTCTGATAAGGTATATGTCCAGATAATCATGAAATAGACCACAAAGTGGTAAATAAAATACATCCTTATATGAAGGAGAGAAAACCATAAACTTTCCAAAAAAAAAAAATTTAAAAAAATGCGATTCCATGATTGCTGCCACTAACATCTATTCATTGATAAAGATCAGAACCAACTCATTGGCAAACAGGTTTTCCAAAATAAAATAATAATAATAATACATAAATAATGCCTCAACAATTATCACCCATTCCACTTATGGAACAATGTTAGATCAGTTCACCCTGAATGGATTCATACATACATCAGGCGGAACAAAAATTCCGCCCAACAGGGGGCGAGATTCTTTGGTGGGGCCTAGCAGTCAATGAAAGATTAACTAAGGATAAGTTTGAGAGAGAAAATTCAAAGTAAAGGGATGTTTAGAGATTAGGTGATTGTATTTTGTTTTAATTATATTTTTCACCCTAGGGTTAGGGCTATGTTATGCTATGCTTATTGAATTTGAGAGTTCTCTAAGATTGTTGGGGCTCTATTCCCCAAATAAAAATTAGGAGAGCCAAATCTTCTTCTCAAATTAAAGATTCATTATATCTTGTTTATTTCTTTCAAAAAACTTTCAATAATAAAAGTTCTTATATGTTATATTCCTAATTTTCTTGTCATTGGTTTTCTGCCATTGCTAAAATCAAAATTAAGCTAAGTATTTTCCTAAATTCCTACAAACACTTCCCATCAAACAACTGGAGTGTGACAAAAGTTTTGCTTAGGAAGGTTTTTTTATTGTTAAGTAAAGTTGTTTTTAAATACAAAACTCTTTTGAAAACAAGAAAAAAATAGTGATTTAAAATTGTCCCAAACTCAGAGACTATTGTGACGTTTTATAAAATTGATTGTAAAACTATTATAGGTAAAATAATTTTTTTAAAAGCTACTATAATATTATAAATATACATTTTTTAAGAAAATTTAATGGTTGTTTTTTAATGCTACCACACATTAATATCTCTGGTCGCAAAAAAACAATTTCCCATGATAAAACATTTCTAAAAAATAATGAGAAAATAACAGTTAAATGAAAACTATGACTACAGCCTAAAAAACAAAACAATAAAAAAACTATCGCAAAATATTCTAAATAATAAATAAGAAAACCACCATATTTCACATGAAGATGAATCACAATCAGAAAACTCAGATGTTTTCACAACATCATCACCATAATTCACAGGCTACCTGAGGCCATCAACATCAGTAAATATTTCAGCCGAAACAAATTTCTTGATATGAATGGAATAGCTGTATATTGTTTGGAGACTTTACGGCCAAAATGGGAAAGATAGTGCAAGTTACAATATAAGTAGTAGCTAATGACTTCAAGTAAGTTGTATCACTCCTTGTTAGTATTATTGGCTTCATAAATGCCCTCTCTTGAGGTCTGAGACGCCATTGTTCCTTTCATCCTGACTTCTGCAGGAAGCGGCTGCTGTTGCTGTTGCTGTTGCTGCTGCTGGCGTGGATGGAACTGCTGATGATGCTGGGAATGGATTTGGAGCTGCTGAAGTTGGTGAGCTGCTATAAGAGATTGCATTGACTGATTATGGTTATATAATTGCAGATTGGCTCCAAAAGATGGCTCAAAGTTCATCATTGATGCATTTGGTGTCATCTGTCCGGTGATTAATTTCAAAATCTGCACTTCCTCACGCATTGCGTCATTTACTGCTGTTGAAATGATACCAGAAATTCAGCTAAGAATAAAGATCATTTCAATCAAACATCAATCTGATTATAAAAGAAATTTCTGAAAAGCAACTTGAAAGCTATAGCTAAATATAATTGTGATAACAGTCTGAAAAACAAAGCTCTAAAAAAACGTACCCCGAACAGGCCCTTATAATTTGGAGAAATAATTTTGTGCGGACACCGGCCCTTTCGGAGGCGAATCAGAGCGCGCCACATCAACTGGTACACAACCACGGTACACAACAAATTGGTGACGTGACGCACTCTGATTCGCCTCCGGACGGCATTTGTATCCGTACAAAATAATTTCACTAAAATTTGATCCCAAGTGGAACATCAAATTTAACAATCTTTGCATCTCACAAAATTCATTGATAATGTTAGTCAACATGAGCATTGTAATTAATGACTTTAAAATGAAAGAACAGGTGTTATTAGAAAAAAAATATAATAATGAAGGCTACCAGATAAAAGCTGAATACAAGGAAGATGGCAAGATAATATATACAAGTAAAATGCTATATATATATGGTGCAAACTTATATATATGCAGTATTTAATATATGATAATGCTTTATGAACACAATGGGTAGCTATCATGCAAAATGCACAAAAAACCTTACCATCTTGCAGGTGGACCTGTTGTTCAATGGTTTGTAAACGTAGCTTCAACTCACTGTTTTCAGCACTCAACCCATTGGTGTCCCTCTGTACCATGCGATTGCAATGAATCATAAAACTCCATAAGAAATATATTACACTTTGACAAGTTGAACTTTGTAATGTAAAGAACATTTAACAAAGCAAAAGGAAATGTTTCTAAAAGCACAAACAAAACTAAACAAGCGCAAAAGAGTCTACTCCAAATGCAGATCTTCAGTTTCAAATTTAAAATTTGGCCTTCTAACAAAATGATTTAGGTTATCTATTTCAGAGCATATAGATGGCAAACTTCAGTGCTAGCATATGTCCACACATTAAAAAAGATCGATTTTATTTTCCAAAATAGCAAATCTTCACCACAAGCTCCACATTTCCAGTTCAGCCAACCAGTTAAAAGTTCACAAGTTCTAACGGTAAATATGTTAAAAAATTAATTTTAAAATCACTATGATATGTTCAACATATTAGATTAGACGACAATTTTGTACTTTCACAGGATCCTGATTTAAATGCTTCAAATCTTAAAAATTTTCACCAATTACAATAAATTGCAAATTATTCTGGGCTAATAAGGTCCTATGGTTCAATTATATGTCTAACAATTGGCAGTACTGCAGCAGCCTGTCCTGGCGTGAACCTCATTTTAACTGGCATCAGAAGATGCCCACTGGGCTGGCCAAATCAGATTTAGGGTTCTTTTGGGACAGCTTTCGTAATGCTTTCTAAAGCAGTGTTTTAGTTAAATATTTTATTGAATTAGAATTTTTTGTGCTAAAAAACTGTTTTAGAAAGCAATGAGAAAGTTGACCCAAACAAAGCCTTAGAGAGAAACTTATGGCCAATTTCTTTGGGCGGTTTTGGTGTGTTTTTTTGTCATGATCCATGCATACAAGACGCATCTTTCATCAAGCAATCTAACAAGCATGGTGGATCAGGGAATAATGCAAAAAAAACAAAAACCCAGATTGCAGTTTCCAATATGCATATGATAGCTTAAAATGTGAATTCTGTAATATCCAAAAATCCAAATAAAAATAAATATAATTTTTTATTTCAACAACAACAACAATATCAAGCTTTTGTCCCACTACGTGGAGTCGGCTACATGAATCTTTTCCTATTAAATGTCAAATTCTCATTTAAATCTAATAAAGAAATATAATTTCTAATATTTTCTAACCAAGCTTTTTTAGATCTACCTCTAACTTTCTTAAAATAAGTCAAATCTAATACCTCAACTTTCCTAACCGGATCATCGGAAGGCCTCCGTTTAATGTGACCAAACCATCTAAGGCGACTCCCTCTAATCTTATCTTTCACTGGAGCTACTCCAACCTTTTCACATATATGCTCATTTCATATCCTATCTCTAAGGGTAAAGCCACTCATCCACATAAGCATCCTCATCTCTGCAACACTTAACTTAGTATTACGTTTTTCTTTTAATGGCCAACATTCAGCTTTTAATGGCCAACGTTCGGCGCCATAAATAATTTTTTATTTAAGAAAGTCATATTTTATATTTTCTCTAAATGTATAGACCGTTAATATAGTCTCCAATAATTACATATAGAAGCAGAGAATAGAGTCAATTCATTATCAACATGCAATGTGATAGCATCTTGATCATACGGAGAAATTATGTACTCTATGAGAGGAATGAAAATAACAGTTGCAACAAAATTACTGATGTGATATTGATATGTAAACCTGTAGCATGTTCAACTGAGCTGACAGTGTGGTTGCTTCTGTTTGAAGTGTCTTAACTTTTCGCTCAAGCTCTGCAATGTAACGCATCTTCCTTTCCTTTGATCTAGCCGCAGACTGCCGATTTGCCCAAATTCTAGCATTTGTATAGACCGTCGTCAGTGAGCATATGGTGGAAGTATAATTTTACAAAACGAATCACATCTCTCAGATGAGTGAAAGTAATCAATACAGTAGTACAGTATCAAAGTCTTAAAAAAAATTCTTTTGATGCAACAGCAGATAAAATCTGTGATGGAAATCAGAGAAAAAAAATCTTCTTTCTGGCATTGTAAATCCAACCAAAACAATTTGGTGATACTACTCTATTCTGTTATATAAGGATAAACAATGAAAAGTAGCACAGATAGAATTCCATCATCAAACTTACTAATGCTCCCTTATTATACAGTAGGAAGGCAAAGGTATGGTTAGGCAACCTGTGCTAGTTGTTCTATTGTACTCCTAAATCCTTAAAAGTCCAACATGGTGCAGCCAGAGGCGGGTATAGTTAGTCAACAAGTTAACATAGAAGAGGAAAAATGGAAGTTCAAAAGAGTAGAAAAAGATCAAACAAAGCACTTTCTTGGAAGCTTTATTCTGTTTAAAATCCCATCTTGCTTTATTACCTGTTGGCATGGAGTCAGATTTGCACTTGTCCTCACTATTGTTTGGGCAATGGATAGAAACCAAGGAGCAAATTGGATGATTCTTGGATTACAAGGGAAGTTTTGGGAAGAATATAACATGGCGAAATCATATATAAGTCGTGATCATGGCAGCAGAAAAAATTAAAAGGAAGACTGGAAGAAAAAAATAGATGAAGAGAATTTAATCATTTGCTGGTGAAAGTTAATGAAACGAAAGGAGGGAGGGGAAGGCCTTTTAGTTCCCAGTGCAATAAATGCTATAACTTAAAGAGTAGAAGTTGGAATATTTAAAATAGCCTGCCTTAAGAAATTAATTGGCCCATTTTGGTCGCATTGAAACTAAAACAGGTAGCAATGTCAGACCCTAATATCAGTATTAGATTTGACTTATGTTAAGAAGGATAGAGGTAGACATAAAAAGACTTGGTAAGAAAATATTAGAAATGATCTTTCTTTATTAGATTTAAATGAGAATTTGACTTTTAACATGACACAATAGAAAAAAAAAGATTCATGTAGCCGACTCCACGTAGTGGGACAAAGACTTGATGATGTTGTGGTTGTTATTGTAGATATCTGCAGGAAAAAATAATTTGAACAAAATAGAGTATGACCAGGTTATCAGTTTAATCAATCCATCAAACCATTTACATGTTGGTAGTCAAGACATAAGGGTTTGGTTATTATGGAGAGGAGAAGTAGGTTTGGTGAAGGCCATTGCCTGTGTAGATGGTTTGCTTTGATCCGGCCAACGAATAAGACTTGGGCTTTGTTTGGGACGACTTTCTTTCTGCTTTCAAAAGTAAAAATGGATCCCAATAATTTGAAGACCCAAACAAAAACATAAAGACAAGAGTGCATGCACACACACATACAAATCGATAAGTGCATGCAGGCTATTCAACTTTATCTACGTATGTTCTATCCAACCTATCGGTGTCATACACAAGCATAAAAACCTCTTTGCTCCTCATTCCTTGATCAACAATACTATTTGATGTGTGTGTGTGTGGGGGGGGGGGGGGGGGGGGGGGGGGGGGGGGGGCGGTTTCGGGGATTCAAATCATTTCCATTGTCTCTTGAACTTGGCAATCTTTGGGCATGCTAGCTACTTGGGTTTTTTGGTCTTTTGGGCAACTGTTGTTTTTTCGGGTTGGGCCTTGGCTACTTTGGTTTTGAGCTGAACTGTTGGGAGCTACTTAATTCTAGCTCATTATTGTTTGAGCTGATGTTTTAGCTCATTATTTGGAGGAGTAATTACACTTGAAAGCTCATTATTTGGAGTTGGAACTTTGCCTTTTCCCCTTCCCTTAGTCTCTTCGGTTTTCCCTCCTAGTTCAGCTCCCTTGGTTGTTGTTCCGTCTCCTGTGCTGCCCCTTCGATTTCCTCCAGGTGCTGATCCTGTGGCTGCTTTACCTCCCTTTGTTGGGTGCTGGTTCCGGTCCCCTCTGCTGCCTTTTCAGTTTCTTCCATGGTTGCTTTCCCGTTGGCTGCTTTTACCCGGTTCTCTGTGCTGCCTTTCAGGTGCTGTTCTGGATTAAATGCTAACCTTTTTGTGGCTCTTTGGGTGCTGTTTTTGGAGTTATTGGGGTTGTTTGGATGCCCTCTTTTCTTCTATAAATAGGAGATGTTTTGTATGAAAAAAAAGAGTTTATGGTGATAACTTTTGGAAGAAAACCTATGGGTTTTGTTTGATAGTTTGCGAGCTATGTATCCCCTTCTCCTTCTTCTAGGATAGCTTGCGAGCTATGTCTTCTCTTCGTCTTGGCTTCTTACCTCCTTCTCTCCATAGTTTCCACTCCACATGTATCCTTCTTCTCAAAGCAATGGATGAAATGCAGTTTTAGGAAGTCGTATGTGACGTTTTATTTTCATAAGTGTGTAAGTGTCTTTCTTTATAATATAAAAGTTATATTTTGTCTAATTTGAGTATTTCATGTAATTTTTTATTGTCCTAGAAAAAGTTTTCTTTTGCTTGCAAAAATTAGGGGTTGTCCTAATTTTTACATGCATCAATTTGGACATTGGATCACTAATCAACAATTTTTAAGATAATTAAAACACATAATTTTTTCACATAGTATATTTGCATTTGATCCTACATAACAAGGAGCGCAGGTATATATATATTTATATATAATGATTGATCTAGATTGTTGGTTCATACAATATTCAAGACCAAGCATTGAAACTTTAATTCCGAGAACAAAATCTACTTCCCATCCTCTTATCATCTTCCCTTTATTTTTACTTGCCAAATATAAATAATCTTTGGGGTATGGGAGGATTATGGTTCAAATTGATCCGAATTCTGAAGATATTTGATTAAAATCTGGATAGACACAACTATGCAAATCAGGGTTTTACCCAATCGGAACACAACTAGTTTGTGCAGGACAGGTTAACATCAAAGAGAATATAACTATAAATGAAGAATGAATGGCAGTAAGCAACATGAAAAAGTATAAGAAAAAAATATGAAAACTCTTTGCAATTGAAGCTATAAAGAACTGAGGAAGTTTAACCAAAAAAAAAAGAGAGAGAAATGACAGAAATTGCGAACCTTTTTCTCTTCACATACAATAATGTTCATTTGTTCAGAATATATATATATATATATATATATATATATATATATATATATATATATATATAACTTAAAGAAATAAAAAAGTATCTACCTACTTTGCTATCCAAGTTAAATTACTCAAGAAAATTGTTCTCACAATATATGCATGCTTGCGAAGAAGGCTTTAAAGCTTTATATAAAATAAAATTCTCACTATAGGATTGTATTTCATTGAAAAAAAAATACTGAAAATAATATCTTCAACCGACATGCATATTTTCATGGTAATTTGTTTCTTCTGATATAGCAACTAATGAACTAAATCATCACATTATTCAAGTACCAAGGTTAACAGGGCTTGGTTTTTTTGGCATTGCGGAATAAATGTATAAGACTTCAAGCCATAGAAGAAGAGTGGCACTAGTAGAAATGGTAATTTCAAAGAGGCTGCTTACAAAAGAAATAGAAAAATTCCCAAATAAATCAATTCACCATAAAAACTGTTAATTGGATCTTTTATTGTTTTACAGAAATGTTTTTAACAACTCAAGCAAATAACCAAACGTTAGTAATAAGCACTTGGCAAAACGAAATCAGAAACAGCAACTTATGTTCTTGTAAACAGCAACAATAGGTGCAACTGATGCCACCACATTTATCTATTTTATAAAACAATAAATATGCTCATAGTATAAAAAATTTTAGCCATTTTTTTATGCTAAATTCAGAATCAAAACCCGATTATAAAATAAAATTAGATTCATTTGCATAGAAATATTTACTCAGTTATTTCAATTGATTCATTGCTTGCCATCAACAGGTTTCTAGTTTGCTAATTTTATGCATTAAACAAACCAGAAAAAGGTTTCAAAAGTATTCTAGAAGTCATCTAAACAAAAGGTCTTAAAATTACCTGAACTGCAAGCTTATCACCATTGCAAAGAACTAGTCAACCTAATATATTTATATTCTTCCAATCTAGACGAGGTATTCTTGAGTTATTTCATCCATCAAGTAAAATTATAAGGTACATTAAAGGATCTTCATCACCTTAAAATGTTTCTTTGGTCTTTTGAATGACCAAATCGTATAAATCATTGCATTAAAGTAATACTTTTTTTTTTGTAGTCCTTGCCACTCATGTTCTTATAAATGAAAAATCTAATTGAAATCTAATATATATAACATGGCGGTGCACTGAAACACATCTAGCATCACTAAAATTCTTTACAAATGCATTAAATGAAGTCCTTTGAAAATGGAATGGTTGGGAAGGGGATGTTTTCCGCATGTAATGTAAACTTTCACACTGAAGAAAATAATGAGCATTCTGTAATTCCATCTAACAAGAGCATCCCAATGCATTCCTTTGAGTGGATTTCTAAATAGCATAACGAGTGAAAAGCTAACCTCTTAGCTCGCTTTGGATCTACAAGGGCAAGATCAGCAAGCTTGGCAGCTGACATAGCTTTCTTTGTGTCTGCATGCTCCAAGCCAGATTCTAAAAGCTCTGATTTTACTGAAGCGGAACCATCCAAAGAGTGACTATGATGATGCCTAAACTTTGGTTTATCAGTCAAAGTTGATGCCAGGTTCCCAGTGTGTTGTTGAGGGGCAGGAGGAGCTGTGGCGCCTGAGGGGTCACCCAGTTGTAAGACCTCCACAGAAGTTCCAGCAGATGTATTGAACTTTTCAAGATCAATGTACATTGAGAAGAGATCTTCCTCAGTATCATCAAAAAGTGCTGGGCCATCCATGCAGCCAACAACCCCGAGGTCACTGTCAAAACTGATATCATCTGGGAGGCTAATAATCTCCGACTGAGCACGTCTGTGGCTTATATTCCGAGCAGGAAAATCTGGCATCCTACTAATGTCCTGGCTGAACCGCTTCTCATCGGTGGACACAGTGTCGCCAATGCCGGATTCTGAGGCTCCAGTAGCCAGAGATTGAGAAGAAGATGAGGCCATGGTCACAGATTTCATGGGAAAACTGCTAGTTATAGAGTCAAAAGGAGCATAGCGAGCCGAATTTGGTGGAGAGCCGCCACCACCACCTCCTAGACTCATGAAATATCTCCAAAAAAACTCTTGGAAAAAACACGCACCCTTCAACCTCAAGAAGCTTCTCGATAATGCAGCACGTGAGCAAAATCAATAAAAATATGCATCTCACAAATGCCAGAGCCAAATGATACTAAGAGGTTCTTGAAAGATAAACAAACAAAGAAAACACCTGCAGATGACTCTTGGAAAAAGCACCACCGATAACCTAGCAAGAAAAAGATTGGGACACGTCAAAGAAGAAAAAAAGGTAGAAAAAAAGGCCGCAGCTTTTACCTTTCTCGAGAAGAATCGAAAAGCTAACCGCACATTCAGAAGAAACCAAACAAATAGAACATAAAACAGCAAAAGGGCACAGGAAACCTTTGAAATCAGGCGAGCTGAGAGACTCCTATGGCGGCATGGAAGGGAAGAGAAAGGCCAGAGGAAGAATACAATGCCACCAATGGCACAGATCTGATCTCGACCGCGGCGAGCAGAAGCACCAGGAGCAGGTTCACAACTGCCCCGCCAACCTAGCGCTGGCGAGGGGAATACGAGATCATAAAGGAAAATGGAGCTTCTAAAAAAAACCAGGGCAGCACATCCAAGCACTCCATTTTCGAAATTAGTGGGAGAAGGAAACACATAAAAGGGGAGGGAGAACAATTTTGTTTTCCATTTTTTATTTCCACAGCTAATATCATATATTTTTTCTATTAATAAATATGCTATTTATGCAATGCAAAATATTTTCTATTAATGAATATGCTATTTATGCAATGCAAAATAACTTCACATCCACTTATAACTACTTTGGAAGAAATTATTATGTGCGGAGATTGGACGTAAAAAGTCATCCAGAGAGCAACCAGAAAGCATCTCGTCAACGGTACCGAGCTGTGGTATTGAGTAGTACTGAGCCACGATACTGAGCAAAGGGTGATATTGCACATTCTGGTTGGTCTCCGAATAAACTTCGGCACCGCAATAAAAATAGACGGAGTCAGAAATAGAAACATCACATAATAAAACAAAAATTAGGATCCAAATAACAGAACTTATATCAGAACTTTGTCATATGAACATAATATGCACATGCATATAATAACATATTTGACATTTATATACAATATTGAACATGATTATGAAAATATATGGATTGTACTACATTTTTTGAGTTAAAAAATGTACAATTTGCACACATACTCAATGTTTAACATTTAGATTATCATGCAAAGAGGACGTGTAAAATGTCATTTTGAAGCATTTCGTTAAGTGTAACCAATATCGGAAATGTCACATTCATAAGAAAAAACCCAATAATACGTACAAATAAAACCGACTAGACAAATTTAGTTTTCTTAATGCAAAATAATCAGAATGAGGAATTCTACAACATACCAAAATTTACACGATAAAAAATTTATCAAACTTAAGAAAATCATATGTTATTCCAAATCTAGTCATACAAATACCATAATTGAATTCAGAAATAGAATATTGAGAGCCTACCTCGAGTAGAAATATTTTTGAACCTTGCTCAAGACTAGTTCATATATTATTCCTAGTCAAGCTTTCATTTTCTAACATTGTTTAACCATAGTTCAAAACTAGTTAAAATTAGCTCAAACCTTGTTCAATTCCTCTTTTATTAAGCATGGTTAGAACTTCATTTGAATGGGGTTCTAACCACGTTTGAATGAGATTTGAAAATATATTATTCATGATGGACTTCAATAATATGTTCACTTAGAGAGGCACTTTTGATTTGAAATTATCTTCTCATCATATTTCTGAAAAAAATAAATAACTAATTAATATATTGCTTCAACTAGGACTATCATAAGATATATAAAGTAAAATTTCTTCCCTTTTAACTGCTGTGCTAAGGAATGTAAGAAGTTCATTATTATTATTATTATTGATATTATTGATATTATTATTATGGGAGATTTACATACATACCATCTAATACTATTCTATTTATATATTTAACATCTAAAACTTTATTATTGCATACATACCACTCATAGTTCATTTTCATATCAAATAGGAGTGGTAGAAATGAAATATATGAGTGCTAGGAAAGAAATATAAGTGATATATTTGATATTAAAATAATATTGGGTGGCATGCATGTAATATTAAAATTTTGGGTGTTAGATATGTAAATAAGATGTTATAAAGTAGTATGTATGTAAATTTCTCTATTATTATTATTATTATTATTATTATTATATCCTAGAGAATTCATCCGATCAAGTATGAATTTTGATGTAATATTTGAAATATAAAATTTCCGAGTAAAATTTAGGGGCTATTCGAACTCAGATTTCAACAAATTCACAGTCAAATTGAAAGCCTTGATGAAATGAACTCATGACACTAAAATTGATTCAATTCAACTTCATATGAGCTCAAACTAAACACTTAAAGCATGGCTAAAAACTTTGTAATATTAATTGAAGCACCAAATGATCTCTGAATCCTGCAAGCTCATAGTCAAAACGAGCATACAAATGATAGAAATTCAACTAGCTCAAAATCACTCAATTATAATGTCATTAAAGCATAAATTTAGTCAATTATTAATTATCTAATAATATTTGACCAAAATTTTACGATGATGCTAATATGTTAAGATATTTTTATCAAAATTTGATCATAATAAATTTCAACTTCTACATTTTATGTAAGGCATTTTATGTAAGGCGAACGCGATATATCAATAATCAATAATTTTTTATATTTCAATTCTTAATTCTCAATAAAAATAAAAATAAAATCTAAAATTCAAACCTGACCATTTTCAACTTTTTCTTATTGCAAAATTGTTCACTTTGCACGCCTCCAATCCATAAGCCCTCATAACTCTCTCTGAATTGTTATTTTTAATTTGAAGACCAAAGCTAATATAGTTCAATCAAATAATTGAAGGTAAATCACAGCTACAGTCTTTTCATTGTGGCACATAGCTTTGATTTGCCCTTTTTCTTATTCTGCCATGAACAAAAATAGTGCTTTCAATCAAATTATTTATGATTTGCTATGCAATTATGTGAATTCCTTCACCAAATTTTTATGATATAATGAAGACTTTGTTTGAGACCACTTTTTTATTGCTTCTTAAGGTTTCGTTTGGGACGGTTTTTTTACTTATTCCTAAAGCAATTTTTTTAGTAAAAATTTAATTTTTTTTATTAAAAAGCTACTTTAAGAAGCAGAAAGAAAGTTGTCCCAAACGAAGCCTAAAATAGCTTTAAGAAAGTCGTTTAAAATTTTGTATTAAAAAGCTACTTTTAGAAGCAGTAAGAAAGCTGTCCGAAATGAAACCTGAGTTATGAGTGAGTCTATGATGATTGAACTAAAAGCAAAATTTTATGTTTAACAAAATTTCAACACTGTGATTATAACTAATTAGTAACTTTTTTATCTTAATGATTTCTTATTGTAAGCATAATTATTAACTAATCTTTTATTTTTTAAAGAATAATTAAGCAGTTGAGCTACTAGATTATTCATTTCTATAGTAGTTGGCTTGCTAATTCAGAAATTCTATAAAAGGCAAAATATATTGATAAAAGTTATTAATGAAAATAGCAAAATTATCTTCTTTTTTTGGAAAATAAAGACTTCTCTCAAATTAAGGCTTTGTTAAGCTGTAAATAAATTTTAAAATAAATTTATATACTTTCAAATTGATTTTTTTTAATATAAAATTCATACCTTGACATTGGAAAAATTAGATCCCTTATGGCTTATGTTGGGATGCTTTATGAGAGTTTTTTGCTACTTATTTGCTGCTTTTTAAATATTTTAATCAAATATATTAGGGAAATTTATATACATATTATTTTATAACATCCTATTTACATATCTAACTTCTAAAAGTTTAATATTACATGCATACCACCATATATTATTTTAATATCAAATACACCACTTATATTTCTTTCATATCACTTATATATTTCATTTCTACCACTCATATTTGTTATGAAAATGAACTATGGTGGTATGTATGTAATATTAAAATTTCATATGTTAAATATGTAAATAGAATAATATAAGATGATATATATGTAAATATCTCAATATAGTAATGTGTGATAGTTATAAAATATTGTTGTTTGAATTTTTTTTAAAAGAATATATTCATAATATTCACAATTATTTTTTAAAAAATTATTTCTCGACAATAATTTCAAAACGATTTTTATAAAAATTTATAGCAGCTCTAAACAAGGCGAAATTTTAGGAAGGAGCTCTCCATTAGCAAGATTTAGCGGAAGGAGCATATAGGGTGCGAAATTTTAGGAGAAAATTCGCGGGAAACTGTAGCGTGTTGGTTGAAAACGCCAAAAGTTTTGGCGCATTGAAGAATAAGCAGAAATGTTCGGCGTATTCTTCAGCATCTAAAAATGCTCTTCTAGAATGCGTCAAGATTTTTCGCACATTGAGTATAATAATTAGGATATTTTTATCAAGTTTTATATATATATATATATATTATATATATATTATATATATATATATATATATAATATATATATATATATATATATATATATTTTTTTTGGATATGAGTATAGTATTTGAAATAGTAAGATCATAATATTTATAAGGTATTGTTCTCTGGCCGTTTAAATTTTTTTTTTTAACGGGCTTCTCAAAAGAGAAAAAATGTAATAATAACAATTTCTCTAAATAAAATATAAATTGACGTTTGGATAAATAATGTTTATTTATTTAATTTAATTAATAAATTTTTGCTTTCAGTAAAGTAAGTTGTGTTTGACAGTAGCAGTTTAAATTCACCTCTCGTTAGTAAAGTTTTAAAAATGAATGGTTTGTTGTTTTATTTATTTTTTTAATAAACGGATTAATATTTTATATTTGTTGTAAGAAGTAGTTTTTTTGGGGATAAAATTTTCTTGTTTTATTAATTATCTTACAAAGTACATTTATATTAAATTCAAAAACTTATTATTATTATTTATTTTTTTGTTTTCTTTATTTTTTTAATTAAAAAATTTAACAACTTTTTTTTTCCTTCTTAAAAAAAAATTTAACAACTTAAAAGAACAAATAATTTGAAAATTAGGTCACTCTTATACTTATAATTCGAAGCACCTGAGCAATGTCGCTTATTAGTTTTATCGTGACAGTTCAGATGTTTTTTTTTTTAAAGGAAATTTCATTAGATAAAAGAGGCATTATAACACAAGCCCAAAAAAGAAGCCACAGATAAGATAAATATAGTGAGAGGACAAAACAGTTAGTGTCCAGCAAAACAACATGAATAAGACAATGAAAAGGAAAATTCGAAAGCAATTGTACTCAGACCGCCACCTGATTGCCAGGCTTGGGCCATCCAAGGAGGAAACAGAGGCAATGACGCAGATTCCAAACACATCAGGTTCACCAAAGTAAAAGTCCAAATATTTTGATAAGGAAAAGGGTCACCAAGGTTGCAAACCAAGTCATAGCCATCAGCAAGGTATGCTGGGATACTGCCTCATTATAGTCCAAAGCCAATTCCAAAATCATAATAGAGCAACCTAAGCAATTGAGCCATAGCTCACCAAAACTAAGCCAAAATGAGCCACACCAGAACATCCCAACCCAAAAAAAAATCTAGAGCAACACAAGAGAAACAAAAAATAGCCAGCCCTGCAAACGAAAACAAAGGAGAAAGAAAATTCTTATCTCCTAGATTTGCATCGACGTCATTTGCCACCACAAGAGAAAGGGGGTTCCAAAGAAACCTCCAAACCTTATAAATCATGTATGACCCCAATGTCACCCCCAAGTCATCCTCAAGATCACACGAAGAGTCCTAAGAATCATCCAACCAATCAATTTGCCTCAAATAGGACTCCCCTGATCTCAACAAAATTTGCGACTTAAGAACATTAGCCTAAATTTGCTTGACATGAACATCAACCAAAGAGTCACAAGCAACTCTCCCCCCAACAGAGAGATGTTTGACTGGAGCACCATGATCCAAATGACTAACACCATCAACTTCCTCCACTCCAGGAGCCAAAGCAACACAACAATCCTCAACCACACTATCTTTAATCAAATTAACATACGCTGACTCAAGGAAAGCTACCTTAGAAGAGACCAAATTATCAAAATTAAAGTAATCAACATCACCCTCAACCAATGTAGCTATATTTTCTTGCTCCCTAGCATTAATTATAGAAGGATCACCCCCATCAACAAGAGGGATGTCACCAGTACAATGACCCACCCCAACGAAAAGAGGAATATCACTAGCATTTTGTAAAGTATGAGCACCTACCGAAGGTCCCTCCACCATAGGAGGGCAAACATCTCTCACATGACCTAAATTAGGAAACAAAATCGGGCAAACATCCCTCACATGACCCAAAGATTTACAATGGGAGCAGTACGGGAGAAATTCTTCCACATCCACGGATTGAATGTACTCCACCGAATCAGAGCTAAGCCACACTTGATTAGGATAATGTTTAGTAATATCTAACTCAACAAGTATACGAGCCACATAAGGACTAGTGCCGCTGATAGTAACATTATCAATACGGAAGGGTCTACCAAACAAAGACCCTAACCCATGCAAAATGCGAGGAGAAATGAGATGCAGGCAGAGGTAGGGAAACAACACCCAAATGAGAATAATAAGATATTCAACATTCACGTCAAAGTGAAGAGACCACTTGAAAAACTTCATATAATAGTTGTTGACAAAATAGGAAAGGTGGGAAAACACCTGACAGGTGGGAAAAAACCTGACAGTAATCCAAATCATTTCTCGGTTTAATCAAAATATTCTTAGGGTTCAACAAAGTAACAGAAAATTCATCAATCAATTTCAGATTCATAAAAAATTTATGAATGGTATCGAGCGGGGGGCGAAGAGCAGGGAACTTCCCAATTAAAGCAAACTCAAACAGAGCAATAAGAGAGCTCATTTCATCTTCTGAGATCAATAAAGCTGGCAAACCACGGCGAGAAGAAGGTTTGAGCGGAGGAAATGTTGGAGAAGCCGACTCACCAAACAAAACCTCACGAAAAGATCGCGATTTGTGTTTTACATCCAAAAAATCAGGATCACTCAAACGATTAGCAACCATGTCGACTTTTTAGGAAGAAAAATGAGAGAAAAAAGGATTAAAGAAGAAGTGGAGAGGTTACCCGACCGAAGGAGCTGCGAGCGAACACCCTATACATCACAAAAAAAGATTATGATTATAATATTTCCAGTGATAACTCAAACGTATTATTGGTATCTTTATAACGTTTTAGGATTTTATATATTTGGAATATTTGAATTTTAATTTTGGAAACGTATTTTTAAAATTATTGTAATAATTCAATATGTTAATTTTAAAATCAATAAGTTTTTTTTTAAAAATTAAAATTTACATTCAATAGTCGTTATAATTAATCAACATGATAGTTTATATTTTTAATAACATTGTCAATTTTTTCTATATTAAACTTAAATATTTATGAAATTTTATTTTAAAATGAAACCATATATATTTGAAAATTGAATTACTTTCCTAAGATTAATCAAATTAACATAAGTGAACTTACTTATCATTTTCAATTAATATATGTTAACATATTAAGTTATAATAAGTAATCAATATATGCTAACTTACCTTTACCAATAAAATTTTGAGAATCAAAGCCAGATTTCAAATAAAAAAAAAAAAAAAACAATTTATTATCTGAATTAATATCATAAAATTTAGGTACGAGCAATAAGTGGAGCGAGTTGCTTTTGATTAGTATTTACTTATAATTACTAGCCATAAGGAATTAATAATTAATTATGATTAGCATTCAAAATAATTAATAATTAATTACATTATTACATATGCATAACTGAAGAAATAACTTTGTTAAATATTGAATTTATGATTAGGAGTTGTTATGGTGAATTTATACCCTTTAACATAACTGGAGGATTTTCGTATGCTCTCCTATGTTGGTAGTATGTTGTGATTGATATTATATGTGGGGGGGGGGGGGGGGGGGGGGGGGGGGTTGTATTACGGACAAGTTCACACCAAATATATTTGTGACAGAATTCGTCCGCTCCTTGTATATGACAATATTTCACTTGCAATGTTGAAACTATAAATTATGCGTGTACTAAGGGCAAATTTAGCAACAAATACTGTTAACCTCACATGTAGTTTCTGTGATAATGATGGGTTCTGTGTTACACATGTTGTTGTGCAGAGGAGACTAAAACCCATATTGTTGTCATGTATGTAGAGGTTGACGAGATAACACAAACAGATTTTGCGGGCCCATCTACTCAAGTGTATGTGTGAGTTCTTACTATCACTTTTGATGGTGCTTTATGTGGTACAACTTGTTTGCATCCTTGAGAACATATCAATGACTAAATAAAGAAATTGTTTATTAGGCCCACTCCGACGTCCGTTGCCTTGCAGGTGAGTGCAAGTCAGAACACAAGAATTGTAGAAGTTGATTTTCATGGCCGCCTTAGTTTATATGAGTGCCCAACTTTCCTGCAACAACAATCTTCATCATGACTTAGTGTGAGTGAACGTCCAACTTAGGAGACATCTCATTATTATCAATTTGAAGATATCCACAGACACCTAATAGATATTTTGAAGTTGGAAGTACCTGTGGATATCCACAAACTTTTTTCTCACTCTTACATGAACTTCCAATCTCATTAGATATTCCCTCTAGTCTTTAAAAAGTTCATTAATTTTAAATTTTAAATCAAATCTATTTGATTTTAATTAGATATTATATCTAAATAAATTTATTTAATTTTGATATGTTGATTACAATGAATCTTCATTTATTATTTATATTATGAAATTTAAAACTATCCAAATTTCAATTTCAGCAAAAATATGATCAAACTAAGCATCTTAACAAGACGAAATCAATGCTACCAAAAATGACATCATTTGTCCAAATGAACTCAAATTAAGTAGAATATTAATTGAAGGACTAAACCATCTTCAAACTTTACATACTTATAATCAAATCGAGTAGCTTCACAAGACGAATTCAATGAGTTCAAGATCATTAAGATACTTAGATGCAAAACAAATATTCTATGATCAAATAATTCAATTTAAATTGTTCAATGGAGGTTTACAAAAAATGGCTAACTTTATTAATATGCCACACCTCGAATAATATAATTAGAGTCATATTCTCTACATTAGAGATGACTAGACTTGAGATTAAATAGAGCTTGCAGATCTGAAGAACCTTAGAGCTCTACTTGATATTCAATGTCAACAATCACCATTAGAAACCACCATCGTGTGTTTGGAACTTAATCTATTACCGGACCCTCGATAACAATGGCCGAAAGAACTCAGATGGGTAGAGGGATATTGTAAGTGACTAGGAATTGAGTCAATGCACAATCATGTCCACTTGCTTATGGTTTCTCTTATAGACCAAAGATATCTATAGATGAACCATATTTTGGTTAATTCATTCACAAACCAACCTATCTCAACACTTGGAAGCTTGAAATGAACTTAGGCAAATTTCAGGTGTACTATCATTATGATTGGAAGCTAAACAAGGAGAAACACCATTGGCCAATTATATTATGCTCATCCCTTCTAACCCATGTATTTAACCATGGTTTGTATGTTGGTTTAAGGCTCAAAATAATCTATTTGCATATACACAACTTAAGAACATTTTTTATTAAATCTCAATTTGATTCAATTGGTTCAATCTAATTACACCATTAAAAAAATAAAAGTATAGGTGAAATTTCTTTCAAGTAATGTAAAAACTTTTAGAAAATTGATATAATTAAAGGAGGTAGATTTAATAATAATCAATTAGATTTAATTGAAAATTCACTATGAAGTTTACATTTTTGGTGCCCACATACATTTATTGTAGCTTTAAAAAGGAAATACATATTTTAATGTATTGAAGAAAGATAATGTGGATTGAGAGGGCAAAAATGATGGCACCGCATAATTTTTCTAAATCTATATATATATATATATGACGAATTTACATAAATACCACAATTTTTCAAAATTTATATATCTAACACTCAAATATTTACATTTACTTATATAGCTCTTTAATATCTCAATTGTATCAAAACATACTGATGAAAAAGAAAGATTTCACTTAAAGAATTTTAATATTAGTAATATTTTTAATGTAATTTAAAGATATGAGAGTAATATAAATAAATATAAAATTTAGATATTTGAAATGTAAATACATAAAAATTATATATGTATGTAAATCTTATTATCTAAACTATAAGAAAGAAAATTGTAAAACCCAATTTCCACTAAAATCTCAACAAAATATCAACCCATGCCAAACATGAGAGATTATTACATACGGAGTCCGAACACAGAGAACTGTTTGGTTTTGTGACTGAACAGTAACTATGCTTTACTGTTCACAGTCACAAAACCGAACAATTCTCTTTGTCCAGACTCCGCACATAATAATCTCTCGCCAAGCAGACACGGTGAAAGAGGAGAGAAAAAAAATTCTTACCATTCTGTTGAGGAATGGCTCCTACATCATTATAGAGACAACTGCAACAACCAAACTGAGAACTTCATTATAAACACATGGTAAAGTGATCATATTTCAGATATATTATTCTATGTGGATATGGATGCCATCCAGAGAGGTGAATCAGAGCGAGCCACTTCACTTTTTTGTTGTGTACCGGTTGATGTGGCACATTCTAATTCGCCTCCGAACGGTCTAATATCTGCACATTATAATTTCTCCAACTTTCTTCCCATAATAACATGGAGTAAAGGACTGCCAGAATTTACCATTTTGTTAAAAAGAACAAGATTGAAATTAACTCCAACTGCAAAGAAGAGTTGATCAATAAGAACTCTGAGTATAACAGTTCCATACAAGCAAATTAAGAAAATTTATGCACAAGAACATATAAAATAGTCTTCTTTATCAATTCTGAGAAGCAAAGCACCTTAGAAGTTGTCCTTTGCTCGGCGAATGATTCCCAATGCTTCAGCATCAGTGGCAGTGGGTGGTATGTTCAAGCTGTGCCGGATTTCTTCACTGTAGGTTCGCAAAAATGGATTGCATTGCCTCTCTCTCTTCAGTGTTGTTGGAATCTAAGACATCAGTGATACAGTAAAATGCCTCATTTACTACAATTTAGCAGAAATTATTGGCTACTTCAGTTAAAAAGAGTGCATTTCTGCTTTTATTTGAACAAAAAGGTCTGGATATCCTGAGGATGGGCCTAATTTTATCATACAAGTCTTTAATTTCACACAAATATCTTACCCCTCTGAACAGCTAAGACTTCGTTTGGGACGACTTTTTTATTACTTCTTAAAACAATTTTTTAGTACAAAAATTTAAAAAGCTACTTTAAGAAACAGTAACTCAGTAAGAAAACCATCCTAAATGAAACCTATATCTAAAAGATAAATACAATTAAATTAATAATCAATACAATTAAACTATTAGATATTCACAAGTATAATAAATTATTTATCTAATAATTTAGTTATTATTTGTTTAAATTTAATTATGTTATCTAATAATTTAGTTGTATCAAGGGATACCTCATAACATGTAAAATCAAGGATACTTGTAGTAACATTAGCTCCATCATGATACAAAACTTAATAAGGTATATATATATATATAGATCCCGAATTGCCTGCAAAGACTAAGAGTAATTACCGTTGGAAGATTCTGGCCGCGAAGTTGAGAGATTTCCGCAGCATATTTTAGCAGATGCTCGTTCTTGGGTTCTATGGATAAGGCAAACTTTGAATTACTCTGTTTAGAAATGACGAAATTGATGATTCAGTTATGAGTTTACATAAGGATAAGTTCATCCAAACATAAATACAAAAATTCTAAAGTTAAAATAAAGTATATACCAAAGTATATTCATGGCCACAGTATACATTCGTGTTATCCGGCAAGGACATGATTTTTTGAAGTGAAGAAAGCATCTGCAATGAAGGATAAAAAAAACTCCATGAAATTCTGGGTTGAAAGAAAACAATCACACAAACACCTCATTCAAGAAAATAGTGTAGGCTGAGAACAAACAGCCATTGAATAGTCAAATATAACACCTGGTATGCAAAGACTAATTTAAACTTCCTGTGACATCTAACTTCCATGCTTACATTTAAACTGGATCAGGTTGTTTAAAAAATGAAGCCTAAAGCATAGTGGGTGTGGGACTGCAACTACTGTGAATGATGGTTTCTTAATTTAAATACAGAATATTACCCACTTCCTATGTCCATGATTATTTGCAAGTAAAATGTTATTCAATTCCATTTGGGTTTTCTACAATCGTAAACTTGAGGCACTTTTATTTTGAGCTAGTTTTGAAAATCATTAATGGCACGAGACAATTTTAAGTCGAAGAGCAGAGACAGAAGAAAACTTACTTGACAATGGTAGCACATGACTTATTGTCAGATGAGGAGCATGGAACATGCTCGAGCATAAGCGAAGTCTATATAGCATGCTAGTTGAGAGAGATGATAAGTCAATCACGTGGGGTTAGAAAGTTATGTGAAACGACATATTAGGATGCGATGGAATTGTAAAAATGGAAGAGATTGATAAAGAAGGGTCAGGATAGATAAAGAAGGGGCCAATGACGACAAGAAAAGTCACATGAATTGTTCAAGGAAAGAAGAGATTGAATCAAAGGATAAGGATGGCTAGGGTTTTACCTATGATAGAGAAGAAAAACTTACTCGACAATGGTAGCACATGACTTATTGCCAGATGAGGAGCACGAAACATGCTCGAACGTAAGCAATGTCTATATAGTATGTTAGTTGAGAGCGATGACAAGCAAGTCGCATGTGTCGTGGTGAGAACGTTATGTGAAATGACATACTAGGATGCGATAGAATTGTTAAAATGGAAGAAATAGATAAAGAAGGGGCATATTAAAGCAATTCTTCAAACAAAATCAATAATATTATACAAATAAATGAGATTTAATGATAGACCCTTTTCATTAGTTCATATTAGGGGAACACATAAAAAAATAATTAACACAACATCATGATTACAATCATAATCAACAGTTAGTTTTATCACAAATACTTGAGGTTCGGTTAGAAATCTTCTAATCTTGCAACATGTTACATAACCCTTCATAGCATCTAGCGCTGGAAAGAAACTTAGAAATCAGAGTAACTAATGAGCCCAAGATAAGCAGTCGTATATGCATCCATATTAACTAACATAATATTTGAGGATTATGGATGATTATACCCTCAAAATCAAGATGGCCAACAAGTAAATCAGTAAGAAAATTAGCACACACATGAAAGCAATTAAAACAAATTTTGATGCTAGTGAACTTGTCAAACTATTGATAAGTCTAGACAAAAATTGAATAACAAGGAACAAAAAGAATAATCCAAATATTTGTAGAGCAAGCTCATGGTTGCCTGAACAGAGCAAATGCTTATGATGGCATTGGATGCTCAAACAAAAATCACCTGCTCAGGGTTTCCTTCAAAGAGTTTTCCACATGACAAGCTAAAGAGGGTGTCACCTGTAAATATTGCTCCACACCCTGGAAAGTAAAAGCTTACATGACCTGTTCAAAAGTTTCACAAGTGATAAATAAATTATTTGGGGGCTTTCGAGAAATGACTTGGTTATAAAAAGAACATTGGTTGTGAAACTGAAACATAAGAAAACCAATCATAAGATGCATTCAATAGAAACATGATGGATTTAACCATTCCATAAGTCGATTAAGAGGAGCTCAATTTCTCATAAGGCAACCCCAAAGAGTCAAAGAAGGTAACAAATGAGCTACACTAATCCGATTTTAATGCTTTTTTGAGCAATAACATTTACAGCCGAACTTTGTTTATTTATTTAATTATATTTTTTTCGAATTTGATAAGCATAGGGATAAGTTATCCATAATTTGAATTTTTTTTTTCTTTACATAGAGGATAATATGCATGAATGATGGGGACATCAGATCTTCTTGGAGAGTCTACCAGAGACGCGGCCGTCGATCTACGGCCACGATCGAGTCTTTATATTTTTGAGTCGATGTATTTTATTTTCATGCATTTTATTATTTGCTTATGTGTATGTTAGTATTTCCCGTCGTACCCTTTTTATGGGAGTTGTCATGTGTAAGCCTAAGGGCAATGGTGTCATTTTATTTTGGAGTCTTTTGTATGAGGCTATTTAAAAGCCCCTTTGTTTTATTTTGAAGGTTGAGGAATGAATGATTGATTGCTTTAAAAAAAAAAAATGTTCTTCTTGCATGAGCATTGAGAGCTTGAGAGTTCTCATGGAGAGAGCTTCCTAGGAGAGGAAGAGGATTCGCGCAATACCCACCAACCTAGATAAGTCGGGTTCGTGGCTTCTTTTGTTTAACTCTTTTTCTTCTCTCCCTTTTGTTTCTTTTTTCTTTGTCTTTCTTTTACAACCACTTAGCCACCGGATTTCCTCCTTGTTTGAAACCCCATCCTTTTTCTCCCTACCCTCACGGCCGAGCACCCAACCCGAACCCCCCATCCCGCCGGTTCCAACCTTCCCACCGCCGACCGCCCCACTCCCTGTTCCCCTTTCACCTCCATTGCCTATTTGGGATTGAGTATTTTGTGGACAGATTTTGAATTCAAAATTATCTATTTGAAATTTAAAATCTTGCCTAAAATACTAAATCTATTTTAGGAAAGTTCATAATCTAAACTCATTTGAATTTGAAATTTAAATTGGGTAGAATTATTTACTTTCCTAAATCCTTAAACCATATTTAGAAGCCTTTAATACTCCCATTAAATGCTCCAATATTACCTCATGCCACCGGCCCCTATCAGGGCTTGTTTTGATTTATTTCCAAAATCCCTCCCAACTCTTCTTGGAAATATTTCCAAGTAACAGCCACCTCTCCATAGCCGAAATTGCCTCAGCCTTATTCTATTATTTGTTTCCTAAAACCAGAATTTGCTTAAGGAAACAAATCCTCTCCCTAACTCCACCCGCCATCCTCTCAACCCGTCACCTGCTCTACCCGTCTCCCCTCCCCTACAGCCATCTCTTCCCTCTCACGGCTGAGATCTTGGCACAAGAAATCTCCTCATAGTGCCATTCTCTCATTTGAAAATCTGAGATTTTCTTCTCAGATTTTAACCAGAAAATCTGAGAATTTTCTTCGAATTCTGGAAGGACTTGGCTTACTTCTTCAGCACACCTTGAAGAGAACATCGTAGCTCTCCAACCTTGGATAATCTTCAAGAGTAGTTGCAACCGTGGAGATTCTCCACGTTTCCTTAAGCAAAGGTTTTTCTCTTTCTCACTTGCATTTTATTTCTTCTAAATCTAAATTCTCACTGGATGGTTATCATCACGACAACTCCTTCAAGTTGCTCTTGCCAAGCTTAGTGAATCATAGGAATTGAGTGTACTTTCTATGCATCCTAGATCTCATTGTTAGATTAGGGATTAATTTGAAAGCTACTATTTTGTGCTGTTTTATTTTCTTAATTATCTTGAATGTTTCAAATTCGGAGCATGTGATTTCGCATACGCAATTGATCGCTTCATTTGTCTTAACCGTTGTTTGAAGATTGCTTATAGTTTTGTTCTGAAATTATTCTAATTTAATAGTTGTGCAATGCTTAAATGAAATCAAAACCATAGCATCTAAGTAGTCCTACATCATCTGGTATCAGAGCATGGTTTGCTCTAGTTTTGGCATGCTAGACATCATCCTAGGAGTTGTTTTACTAGTTTTAGACGTTGTTGCATGCATGCTATCATTTAAATTAGTTTAATTACATTTTTTATGCTTGCTGTCCACTGTTTTCCTGCATGCATTTAGAGGTGGTTAAGCTCATTTATCAATTGTTCAAGTGCTGTCCTTAACCTAGCCACTTCACTAGTTGTCTAGGTTGCTTAGACCATCCTTGTAGTTTGCTGTCCCTGAGTTTCCAGCACCATTTAGGGTCCCCTTAGAGTGTTTCCCCCTGCTGTAGCTTGCTGTCCACTTCCTAGGAAACCTCCCAAGTACCCCTTTGTGTTTAGGAATGGACCCGGAACAACTAGGAAGGACCTTAGACCTCTTGGTAGGCCAAATGAACACAATTAGCCAGCAACTCAAGGAAAATAAAGCGGACCTAGCCGAGCTTCGAAGGAACACCACCGAAAGATTCGATACACTTGAGCGGACTAGAGGCCACCCTACTCCTTACACCCCATCTAGACCCACTTCTATGTATGGGGATGACACCTACCCGGATGAGAGGCCACATCGGGCTAATCATCGAGCTCACTACCATGGACATGATCCACGTCATGATCCTGATTTGGATGAGAGGCATCACCGTGCCAATCATCGTACTACCTACCACGGCCATGATCCCGATGCACCACTTATGAAAAACATTAAGGTTGATGCTCCTACCTTTGATGGCACTCTCGATCCCCAGCTCTTCCTGGACTGGATCAAAGGTATGGACAGTTTCTTTAAGTGGTATGATATTTCTGAAGCCAGGAAGGTTAGTTTTGCTGCCATGAAGCTTACGGGTAGGGCGAGTCAGTTTTGGGCGAACTTAGAGAGTCTCAGGGAGGATAGGAATGAGTACCCTATTGTAGACTGGTTATCCATGAAGCGGGAGCTCAAGCAGAAGTACTTGCCCTCGTCGTACTTCCCCCGTCTATTGGACAGGTGGAATAGGTTGACCCAAGGCAACAAACCAGTGAAGGAGTACATCGCCTCGTTTGATGACTTCTTGATTAGATGCAAAGGGGAGACCTCTACCACCCCGGCGCAAATCTTATCTATGTTTCGGACCGGGTTGCGTGAGGATTTACGCAATGAGTTATTTGCCCGGAACGTCACTACACTGGAGAATGCCTACAGCTTAGTGCTTGATCTAGAGGAGTCCCGTTCTCAACACCCGAGTCGTTCCCAGGATTCTAGACCCTCGTATAGATCAACCGGTAGTTCCACCCCGCACACTCCTGCTTCACGACCCACTCCGGGGAGCACGACCCGACCACCCACGGGTCCACCTGCACCTAGATCTGATTTTAGAGGTAAACCTCCCACCCCGGATGCCCCTCGGTCCAGTCCCGGGACCAAGTGCTTTCGATGCCAGGGGTATGGGCATATCGCTTCTCAGTGCTCCAGTCCTTATAAGGTTTCGATCGTTGAGGAGATGACTGAGGACGATCTCGAGCCCGAGGTTGATCAGATCCATCAAGTCGAGGAAGAAGGCGAATATTTCGAGGAGGAGGACGACACTACGGTCCTCAATTGCCTTCAAAAGCTGAATACATCTCCCATCTGCGTGGTGAGATGTGCACTGTCACACCCGACACCCACTGATGACTGGCGTAGGACCACGATTTTCCATACCTACACCAAAATCAAAGATAAGAACTGTAAAGTCATAGTGGATAGTGGTAGTTGCATTAATGCTGTTTCCTCCAGCATGGTTTCCCAGTTAGGTCTGTCTGCCGTTCCTCACCCCAACCCGTATAAAGTATCGTGGGTCAACTCCAATGCCTTGGAGGTGAAGGAACGAAGCCACGTACCCATCTCCTTTGCCACCTATAAGGAGAATGTCTGGTGCGATGTGTTGGCTATGAATGTTGGGCAAATTTTGCTAGGTCGCCCCTGGATCTACGATAACGATGTCCACATTTATGGGCGTTCAAACACCTGCGTGTTTGAACATGCTGGTAAAAAGATTAAGCTTTTGCCATCACAGCCCCGGGTTACGGATACCACGAAATCCAACCCAGCCAAATCTAAAAGGGCGTGAACCTTGTCACCGCCAAGGTTCTGATTACTGAGTTTGCCCAAGGCGCCCCTCTGTTTGCCTTAGTTGGCCGTGAGATTTCCACTGAATCTGACGAGCCCATTCCTGAGGAGGTACAGCCTATTTTAGGACAGTATGCTGATGTCTTTCCCGATGATCTCCCTGATCAGTTACCACCACTTAGAGACATCCAGCATGCTATAGACTTCGTCCCTGGAGCCTCCCTTCCAAACCTGCCACACTATCGCATGAACCCCACGGAACATGCTGAGCTTAAAAAGCAGGTTGACGAATTACTGCAGCGAGGTTTCATTAAGGAGAGTCTTAGTCCCTGCGCGGTGCCGGCCCTTCTTACACCGAAGAAGGACGGAACTTGGAGAATGTGTGTTGATAGCCGTGCTATCAACAAGATCACCGTCAAATATCGATTCCCCATTCCGAGGCTCGATGACATGCTCGATATGATGACGGGTGCAACATTGTTCTCCAAAATTGATCTTAAAAGTGGGTACCACCAGATCCGGATCCGACCCGGTGATGAGTGGAAAACTGCCTTCAAGACTAAGGATGGTCTTTATGAGTGGTTAGTCATGCCATTTGGGCTCAGTAATGCCCCTAGCACCTTTATGAGAATCATGACTCAAGTGCTGCGTCCGTTTATGGGAAAGTTTGTCGTCGTCTACTTTGACGACATTCTTATTTATAGTCATTCCATTAGTCAGCACTTAGACCACTTAAGGCAAGTTTGTGAGGTCTTAAGGAAGGAGCAATTATATGCCAATCCTAAGAAATGCACCTTCCTAGTAGATCGCGTCATCTTCCTGGGCTTCATCGTTTCAGCCCAAGGGGTTTCCGCAGACCCCGAGAAGGTGAGGGCCATTGTAGATTGGCCTATCCCTCAGACTATCCGGGAAGTCCGCAGCTTCCACGGATTAGCCACCTTCTATAGGAGATTCATACGGAACTTCAGCACGATTGTTTCTCCTATCACTGATTGCCTGAAGAAGGGTGATTTCCACTGGACCCCGGCCGCCACTAAAGCTTTTGACGAGATTAAGCAGAAAATGGTGGAGGCCCCAGTGATGCGACTTCCTGATTTCTCCAAAGTCTTCGAAGTAACTTGCGATGCTTCGGGGGTCGGCATTGGAGGAGTCCTCTCCCAGGAAAGTCACCCAGTAGCTTACTTCAGTGAAAAATTGAACGATATCCGGCAACGTTATTCTACTTATGACAAAGAGTTCTACGCTGTGATCCAATCACTTCGTTATTGGCGACATTACTTGCTCCCGCAAGAATTCGTCATTTTCTCGGATCACGAAGCTCTGCGTTATATCAACTCCCAAAAGAAATTGAATGCACGCCACGGTCGATGGGTTGAGTTCCTTCAGGAGTACACGTACACCCTTAGACATAAGGCGGGAGTTGAAAATAAAGTTGCTGATGCTCTCAGTCGTCGTATGATGACCACCACCGAGATGAGAGCAGAAGTCGTGGGTTTTGACCAAATAAAGAGGGATTATTTGGAATGCCCCGACTTCAAGGAAACCTACACTCTCTTGTCCACTGGCAGCACGCGCTTGGTGGATGATTTCCTACTGGAGGATGGTTATCTTTTCAAAGCCCAGAGGCTTTGCATCCCGAGTACCTCCCTTAGGGAATTTTTGGTCTGGGAACTCCACGCCGGAGGCCTCGCTGGGCACTTCGGTTGGGACAAGACTATCGAAGCCGTGGAGTACCGTTTCTTTTGGCCCAGCCTTAAGAGAGATGTTGGTCGGCTGGTCAGTCGGTGTCACACTTGCCAACTGGCCAAGCAACGAAAGCAGAACACTGGTCTTTACACGCCCTTACCTGTTCCCAGTTGTCCTTGGCAGGACGTTAGTATGGATTTTATCTTAGGCCTGCCCAAGACACTTCGTAGGCACGATGCTATTTGTGTGGTAGTTGACCGGTTTTCCAAAATGGCACATTTCATTCCATGTTCTAAAACATCTGATGCCTCTCACATTGCGAAGTTATACTTCAATGAGGTTGTCCGTTTACATGGTTTACCCAAAACCATTGTGTCGGATAGAGATGTGAAGTTCACTAGCTATTTTTGGAAAACCCTGTGGATGAAAATGGGCACCAAACTTCACTTTTCCACTGCCTTTCACCCACAGACTGATGGTCAGACCGAGGTAGTCAATAGGAGTCTGGGTAATTTATTGCGGTCCTTGGTTGGTGAACACATTAGAGACTGGGATTCCATTCTTCCTACTGCTGAGTTTGCTTATAATAATTCAATTAACCGAACCACGGGTCGAAGTCCTTCTGAAATTGTATACGGGTTCAAACCTAGACAGCCGTTAGACCTGATTCCCATGAGTTCTAGGTATAGGATTTCTGAGTCTGCATCAGCATTTGCATCTCATTTGCATGAACTTCATAAAGACATTGCACAACAAATTGAAAAGAATAATCAGGAATATAAATTACATGCAGATTTAAAACGGCGATTTAAAACTTTTGAGGTTGGAGATTTTGTTATGGTGCGGATTCGTCCGGAACGGTTCCCTCCAGGAACAGTTAAGAAATTACATGCAAAGAGTGCTGGACCTTTCAAGATTCTTAAGAAAATTAATGACAATGCTTATATAGTAGATCTGCCTGCAGATTTCAATATAAATCCCTCTTTTAACATAGAAGACTTAGTGGCATACGAAGGTCCTGATTTTAACCCCCAAAATCCACTTTCAAAACAGCCTTGTGTGAACCCGCCCTGTGAGATCCCAAACCTACCTCCACTACCAAATATTCCCAAATCTCCTATGGCAGAGCAAGTGGAGGCAGTCTTAAGTGATGAGATCATATCCACAAGGGAAGGAGGACGAAGAAGATATTTGATCAGGTGGAAAGGAAAGCCCGAGTCAGAGGATACGTGGCTAGATCGTGAGGAGTTGCAGCAGATTGACCCAGACGCACTAGAGATCTACGAGAGCGCCAGAGATTCTTACTCGACGGAGTCGAGCTTTCTTCCACCCCGGGAGAATGATGGGGACATCAGATCTTCTTGGAGAGTCTACCAGAGACGCGGCCGTCGATCTACGGCCACGATCGAGTCTTTATATTTTTGAGTCGATGTATTTTATTTTCATGCATTTTATTATTTGCTTATGTGTATGTTAGTATTTCCCGTCGTACCCTTTTTATGGGAGTTGTCATGTGTAAGCCTAAGGGCAATGGTGTCATTTTATTTTGGAGTCTTTTGTATGAGGCTATTTAAAAGCCCCTTTGTTTTATTTTGAAGGTTGAGGAATGAATGATTGATTGCTTTAAAAAAAAAAATGTTCTTCTTGCATGAGCATTGAGAGCTTGAGAGTTCTCATGGAGAGAGCTTCCTAGGAGAGGAAGAGGATTCGCGCAATACCCACCAACCTAGATAAGTCGGGTTCGTGGCTTCTTTTGTTTAACTCTTTTTCTTCTCTCCCTTTTGTTTCTTTTTCTTTGTCTTTCTTTTACAACCACTTAGCCACCGGATTTCCTCCTTGTTTGAAACCCCATCCTTTTTCTCCCTACCCTCACGGCCGAGCACCCAACCCGAACCCCCCATCCCGCCGGTTCCAACCTTCCCACCGCCGACCGCCCCACTCCCTGTTCCCCTTTCACCTCCATTGCCTATTTGGGATTGAGTATTTTGTGGACAGATTTTGAATTCAAAATTATCTATTTGAAATTTAAAATCTTGCCTAAAATACTAAATCTATTTTAGGAAAGTTCATAATCTAAACTCATTTGAATTTGAAATTTAAATTGGGTAGAATTATTTACTTTCCTAAATCCTTAAACCATATTTAGAAGCCTTTAATACTCCCATTAAATGCTCCAATATTACCTCATGCCACCGGCCCCTATCAGGGCTTGTTTTGATTTATTTCCAAAATCCCTCCCAACTCTTCTTGGAAATATTTCCAAGTAACAGCCACCTCTCCATAGCCGAAATTGCCTCAGCCTTATTCTATTATTTGTTTCCTAAAACCAGAATTTGCTTAAGGAAACAAATCCTCTCCCTAACTCCACCCGCCATCCTCTCAACCCGTCACCTGCTCTACCCGTCTCCCCTCCCCTACAGCCATCTCTTCCCTCTCACGGCTGAGATCTTGGCACAAGAAATCTCCTCATAGTGCCATTCTCTCATTTGAAAATCTGAGATTTTCTTCTCAGATTTTAACCAGAAAATCTGAGAATTTTCTTCGAATTCTGGAAGGACTTGGCTTACTTCTTCAGCACACCTTGAAGAGAACATCGTAGCTCTCCAACCTTGGATAATCTTCAAGAGTAGTTGCAACCGTGGAGATTCTCCACGTTTCCTTAAGCAAAGGTTTTTCTCTTTCTCACTTGCATTTTATTTCTTCTAAATCTAAATTCTCACTGGATGGTTATCATCACGACAACTCCTTCAAGTTGCTCTTGCCAAGCTTAGTGAATCATAGGAATTGAGTGTACTTTCTATGCATCCTAGATCTCATTGTTAGATTAGGGATTAATTTGAAAGCTACTATTTTGTGCTGTTTTATTTTCTTAATTATCTTGAATGTTTCAAATTCGGAGCATGTGATTTCGCATACGCAATTGATCGCTTCATTTGTCTTAACCGTCGTTTGAAGATTGCTTATAGTTTTGTTCTGAAATTATTCTAATTTAATAGTTGTGCAATGCTTAAATGAAATCAAAACCATAGCATCTAAGTAGTCCTACATCAATGAAACTTCATCACTGATTGGATAATTGAAATTATTATGAATTAAATAAAGAATTGCAGCAACCCTTGATTTGGCTTCCTAGTTTTCTTACCATGAAGATTCAAAACTTATGGCTTGAGGGCTTGAGAATTCACTATTTGGCATCTTTTCTTTGCTTTGCTCCAACTTTCTACTGATCTTCATTATTACACTGCATATTCTAACTCGGTTTAATAAATTCAGTTCAGAGAAAAAGTTCTTCTGTTTTGCTCTATTTTTTTTGTTTCTAGTTGCTTTTGCACTAGAAAAACAAATCCCCAACAACTTTGTTGTTATTTAGAACAATTTCTGCAATTTTCTTCTCCCACATAAATCCTAAATTTTCACACATACTCCGTCCACACCAGCCCTTTTTTCTCTCCTCTCCTTAACAGAAAAAAGAAAATATATAGAAATCAACAAAGTTTCCATGTGGTTCTCTCTCCATCAGTCCTTTCTCTCTGATCCCCATATATCTCCAAGATTTTCTAAAAAAATTTTCCCAGATTTAAATTTAATTTAAACTCAACCAATTCTTGAAATCTATTGACCAAACTACCTAAATTAAATCCAAAATAGAATTTTAGTTAAAACAATCTAAAACAGAAAAAATGAGGCGTGAATCCTTGCAACGATCCTATCATATCTGTTTGTCATACATCCATCCCCTCCCTTCCGTTTCTTCATAAACAAAATGAAAAAAAAAAAAAAAAGTGAAAGAAAAGAAAGATGAGAACTCTTTTTGTAATTCATGTGGAGCTTTGCAACATCATTCAAAGGATTTGATAAGGCGTAAAAGGGAGGAAGTTGAGTTGCATGTAGTTGTGGAGCAAGTGGGGTTAGGCTTGCATGCGGTTGTCGAATAGGAGAGAGATTTTGACTTTGGCGGTGGTGGGGATTGGTGATACGAAGGGTCTAGAATTAGCTCTACTTTGAAACAATATTAGAGGAGAAGAATATTAAGGAGTGTATTATTCAATAAAGATCCTCCTATATATAATGAGGGAATGAGTACGTTATCCTAGGATACACCTAATCAATATACATCGCTCACTAAATATAGAAAACATTCCAAACAATATATTTTCCTATACTAACAAGTATCCGTATAACATGGCAGCATGGCTGCAGAGTTTTGGTACAATCACATCACCAAATGTGACTAATCAGGGACATCTCAATACTTTATGAGAATTATTGATTGCTAGAATAAAAGAATCAAATCATTTTGTAACTAAGGAAACAGTATAGATCGTTGTAATACACGCACACAAAGGAAACTAACCATGCACCTTGTCTCTTGCTTGAGGTTCGAGGGGATGGCATAAAAAGATCAGTTCAATGTTTAAAACCTTAGGGCAAATGCCGTTATGCAAGTAATCAAGATTGTGTCGCTCACCAAAGGAAAAATAAACGAATAAAATAAAGCTAGCATAATTCATAGAAAAATGTATAATTTTTAAGATACATTCGAGACACATTCCACTCCAAAGAAAAAATGTATAATTTAAGTATGCTGCAGGCCAATGCTCTGAAAGCCGCTGGAAAGGGAATAAATTGCTAATTTGCAAGTTAAAATAATAACTCCTACCTTTTGTGTGGCCAGGGGTCTCCATGACAAGCACCTGATGACCTGCAAACATCCATGCATCTCCATCATCAAGAGCTATATCAATTCCAGGAATTCTATCCCTATCCTTGCGAGAACCAATCACCTATACCCAGTAGATTTTAATCAAACAATATCCACTAGGGAAAGGTTAAACCTTCCTTAAGATCAAATAAATCCATATAAGTGCTCAATGTGTGGCTTAACCCCAACAAATTGAGACTTCTTTCAAATTAGACCATTCATCATCCCCATTGGTTCTATGATTATACGTGGAACCAAAACAGCAAAATTTAAATGAGTCTTAGTTTGTCAAAATGATACCACTTAGGAAGCAAATTACATGCATTGTACAATACTAAGGTAGTGTTAATATTCAGAGACATAGTCTAGAGACTCTAGACTTTATCACCCAACATTCTATGTTGGTCTGATTCAAACGCCACATACATATTCCAATCCAGGATGCAAAAATGAGCGAGCCTTTTAGGCAAATCATGCTGTTACTATTATTAAAAACAGACTTCAGTTCACTTTCGGTATGGCAGCACAGCTTGCACAAATCAAATTCAAAGGTGACTGCACAATACAGACCTCCACCTAATGATTACATAGGATCAAAGCTTCTAGCATTGTTTTTATTTTTTTTTCACTCTTATTATCTCTCTCTCCCGCTTCACTATTCCTCACTTCCATCTTCTCCGGAACAGTCTAGGGCTCCATCTACCCAGTTTCCAATTGATGAATTCCCCACATAACCTTCACACAGCTCCTGATATCTGGTTACTTCTGTTGATTTAAGCAAAAGATCTTTATCAATCCAAGTTAGAGCTGATAGAGATTTTGAAGAAACTCAATGACTTCACTCGGGAACAATTTTAAACCATTTCAAGAGGAACTGGGCAAACAAGAACAATTTCATCGATGCAAGGAAAAACAAGCCAATTCAATTTTCAGTATATAACTTGCAAAAGTACAGTTACCTACCTTTGCACCATATGTTTCTTTTAACTCCATATTCCCACCAGTGTGATCATAGTGATGATGAGTATTCAGTATGTATGTTAAATTCTGATTTCTTTGTGTTAGGACGTTTATGACAGGAAAAGCTTCAGCGGGATCGATGACTCCAACTGTACCGGTGTCCAAATCATGCAATAGATATGCATAATTATCTCGGAGGCATGGAACCTGAAAATTACTCAACGATCTCAAACTTTATAAGCATATAAGTCTGCAAAATATAGACACGTCAAAACTGGCGCACAGTTTTAGGCGCACAGTATTAGGCACCAGAGAAAAAGGACAATTTTTAATGACAATATTTTTTCTTAAAAAATGGTGAAATAAATATGCTCCTGATGAAAATTGAACTTTAAAAATAGAAACAAGAAGATCGATTGAGCTACATAGGTTGCCAAAGTCATATGAAGCAAATTCAGTAGGCTGAAGATGACACATAGGTGATGATGAAGAACATTTGAGGAACAAGCAAGAAAGCGAAGGAATCTGAAACATTATAAACAAGAGCAAATTTAATCTAGAAGTCATTACATAACATTATAATCTTTCTAACTTGAGTATGCTGAGCCATGAAGCACAAACACTTCTATGTCCTACTAAGCCATCAACAGCCTTATCTCACACAAGGATTTGAATAATGTTCCTTCTCTTGGAGGAACTTATATTGAGGACGATGCACCAAAGGAAAGATCTTTTGGTGCACTTAAAATGAATTAGACCAAAGTTAAAGAAAGATAATATTGGAAACAATAGTTTCAAGGTTCTAAAAAACTATCATTGCATATCTCAAAGCTAGATGAAAAAAGTTGAGGGTTAATGTTATATGAAAACATTTCACAAAATGAATTCAAATTTAATGCTTGCTAGTGATACAGCATTCTCTAGAAGTGATGTATCTAGACCTAATCTGATTTAATTAAATAGAGAGTAGTTGATGTAGAACGGGGAGGTGGATTTGCTAGGGAGAAGGAAGAATTTGGAAATTCTCAGATTTTCTTCCCAAAATCAGCTTTAGAAATCTTGGACAGCAGTTCTCCAACTTTTAGGATTTCTGGGCAGCAATCCCACTTAGAAAAAAATATCAAGCTTACGTGATCAATTGGAGGAAAGGAAGTGGTGTAAGGGATTGAGAGTTCCCTTGCTGTTCTCTCCTTCTCTAGAGTTAATTTTGAGAGTTATGAGAGGGAGGTGGGCGGTTAGAGAGAGGGGAGGTAAGAGCAGGCCGGCTGCATGAGGGAAGGAGGGAACAACGGAAGGGTTTGATTGCGAAAAATCTGAGAGATACGGAGACGGACTCAACTTCCAAATGTCGTTTCCAAAAATCTGAAAGTAATCTCAGATTTTCTCCAGTAATCTGGAAGAAATTTCAGATTATGCAAAGTAAAAATAGGAGCTTGGAAGAAGAGAACTCAAGGCTTCAAAGTGCTTGGCTTAGGTAGAGGGAGAGAGGTGATTGGAGATAGAGGGAGGGGTGTCAAGCTGAGACGGGAAAGAAGCTGGGTGGCGGGTTGATAAACGGTGGGGAAGGAATTGGATTTCCTAAGTAAATTTCTTAAATTAGAAAACCAAATGAATTAAGACAGGTAATGGAAATCTCGGCTGAGTGATGGAGGGGAGATTTGGTAATATTCTAAAGGGGAATAGGAGTCAATTAGGAAATCAATCCTAATTGGCCATATAGGGGGCCGGCAGCAAGCACAAGCTATGTGGAATTTAATTAGGCTAATTAAGACTTCTTAATTTGGTTTGAAAAGATTAGGAAAGAGAATAATTCACTCCAATTTAAATTTCAAATTCAAATGGATGTAAATTAAGAACTTTCCTAAAATAGAGATACCAAATTAGGAAAGAATTTGAAATTTGAATTTGAATAATTTCAAATTCAAATTAATTCCCTAAATTAACCCAACCAAATTAGGAAATCCCAAAGAGGGTGGGAGGAGGAGCTCGGCCGGCGGCTAATGAGGTGAAGGTGAATCCAGCGGCCAAACAAAGATGGGGAGGAGGAAGAAGATGAATATGACTACTAGGAGTAATAAAAAGGAACAAAAACAGAGAAACAAAATATCAAAGATACAACCGCGAGCCCGGACACATCCTGCGGCTGACGGGTACTACGTTGCCCTTCTCCAAGGGACTTCACGCCACGAGCCCGGACCCATCCTGTGGCTGGTGGAAACTCCAACTCTCTCCCATAGGAATTTCACTAACGTTCTTCCCAAAGAACCCAAGTGCAAAACACAATTTTTTTTTTATAATTCCATCCTCCTCTAATACAAGAGCAAATGTCTCTATATATAGGCCTTAAAAGAAACTAAAAGTCAATTTTGCCCCTTGGGCTTACATAAAACAAATCCCTTAAGGGTAAAAAAGAAAAATGCATAATTAAATAAAAATTATAATTAATAAAATAAGATAAAATGAAGGGATCTCGGCCGTCGATCTTCAGCTCCTCCTCGGATAGGCATGGACGGTTGGATGTCCGCATCAGTAGTGGGCAAGAGCTTCTTACGAAATCACCTATAAATGATGTACTACAACTTAATATGCTATGGTGAGAAGTATGCTAAGGTTTGCTAGGAGCTTACGACTGCATGTAAGTGATGCGCTATAACTTAAACTAATTGTGTTAAAAACCTGGCACTAAGTCTAAAATTAAAATTAGATTTTTACATAATGTCATCCAAAGATCAAGATAAATCAATTTATGCCAAGTCAACCAATTCTAGCCAAGCTAACTCAGTTTACGAGGTTCTAGTTTAAAAGATACTCGCTAGTCTACATGAGAACTCACAATCTCAAAACTTGTCTCAGCCTAGAAAATACGGCCCATCGGTTACCCCTGGCAACTAAAACTATGAAGTCATCCCAAGCAACTACTCAAAGAAAAACGACTTCCCAAAGGTAACTATTGATCAGCTACTCAACTATTTAATCATTAATACACGCCGAGTGACTTCTTAGAAGATCAACAAATGACTTCATCAATTTGGACGTTTTAATTGGACGATACACAATTATATTATTTTTCTCTATTTTTTGTATAGTCAACGTCTCTAGCCAATTCTATAATGCTCAAGTCTCAACCCAAATCTATAAATAGGGAGTTGAGGGAGAGCTCAGTTTACATAATTTTTTGTACTCAAGCTTATTTTACAAAAATCTCAAAGCTTCTCAACCTGAAATTCTTCCTTTTATATATATTTCTTTACTATCAATATAATTGAGTGTAATTTCCAGATAATTTTGGATTCAACACATTAAATTTGAGGAATTCATATTAGAAGAACAAAATATTAGAAGACAAAATGACTAGACAAAGTATATTTATCATGTGCTAATAAAAAACTAGATGGAGAGGGGGAAATTCAAAGACATAAGGGAAGGTTATGACAAGTTGTAGGCAAGGGAGGTTTAAAATAAGAATGCAGCAAGGATAGTACTAGATAGAGATTTGAAACTCAAAATTATTAAGGTGAATATTGCTAACTATATGGTGATTGTAAATAAGTTAATTATCGTTTATGTCACGACCCGGTCCGAATACTCGAATTTAACAAAGCGGGAATTGACAATCGGACGATTAATACAATTATTACAATAACATATAACAATAATTTATAACAATCCACAAATATTGAAGAGCCACTAGAAAAATTTCCATCAAACTACTAATAAAATCTTTCACATACTTAACATTTACAAAAACCATGGATTACCTGCTTGTATTTGTGCAACGTCTTTTGTAGACATACTCCTCTTCTCTTTCAACTTTTTCTATTTCTCTGGAGACTTACATGAAATTTTAGGTTAATAGGTTGAGTTTATCATGTAAACTCAATGGGTATTCACCATTTCATATGCAATAGTTCATAAAATAGTCAAATAAAATAAACATACATCTTTCTTTTTTAAGTTTCTTACATAATTAAGATGTACATCTTCCCTTGAGAACCGAGAGGGAGACAGATCCGATGGGTAACTAATCCACTTTTCCTATTGTCCCACCACCAGCCTTTAGCCCTTTATTGCCATTGCTGGTGTCTTTAGGGCTACACTATTCAACGCAACCTTCATTAATGCCTTGCAACTTGTAGGCGTAATTGATATAACCTTCAACGCCATCATTTGTTGCCACAATGTCTAAAGCTAATTCCTCCTGAAATTTTGACCAAATGGAGGCCTCTATGGTGCACAAAGGGATTTAATAATTTTACCTTTCTGGGATTGATTACCAAGCTGAGAATGAAAAATCTGTATTTCTCATCTTGAGGGGGAGTGTCAAATACCGTCCCAGCCATCCTAGCCGCCCCTTGGCTCTTGATCCTATGGCCAAGATGGGGATTCGTGGAAGGCTCACCTGGATCATGCCGATCTGCTTCCATATTTTGGTGGTTGAATTAGAAAGGATTATATTAGGATAATTATGCATTAATCTATAATTATTTGTGATGTAGAACTAAATGCTTTAAATGAATGAAATAAGAGTTTTGCACGATTCCTTGATTAGAGCAATTATGATTAACACTATTAACAATTTAAAACGATCAAATAAAACGAGAAAGGAGTGCCTACACTTAGCTAAACCACGTGACAAATGCTAGAGTTATCAAGATAACATAGAATATCAATATAATGCGGATTAAGTAGATTTCAAACAAAATCCATACGCTAACAATGAGATTAGAAACATGGAGATCAAACTCTCGTCCTATATTTACTAGGCTTGGCAGAAATAGATGAATAAGATCTTCATGAATCTATAAAATCATAAGAACAAGTTAGACAAGGAGAATACGAGAGAAGTAAGATTGATAAACATTTATCACGGTTGGGTTGAAATCCTACACTGAACGATGCCAAGTTGTTCTTCTATGTCTTCGACAAGGGGTGTTCAGAATGCACTCTACGTACTTGTCGACGGTGTTGTTGATGTTCAGATTGACGTCAAAGAAGGTAGAGTGAAAGATGCTAACAACCCCTTGTTCATCATAGGCAAGACCGTAATCACGATCTGAATCGGCCATGCATCTATCTTGTGGCATCGAAGTATTGACGGAAGTTTTCTTTTGCTGTCCAAGCAGATTTTCCTCAAGAATCTAGGTGGTGGAAGGTGGTCGGCCACAAGGAAGAAGCTTGGGAAAACTAGGCTTAGATTTTGGTGGAGTTGGGTTGAATTTAGGAGAGGATTTTGGTGGGAATGCTGTGAATAATTTCCAAATCAAAGGTTCTTGAGTTGGAAACTATTTAGAGAGAATATAAGAGAGAGAGAGGGAGGGGGGGGGGGGGGGGGGGGGGGGGGGGGGGGTTGGAGCTAGAGAGGAGGTGGGGATTTAATTCCAAATGTGAAGGTATAATTTTGGAAAGGAATTAAAGGAGGTGGGCCTTTGGGAATTTCAGCCAAAGGAGATGAGGGGGAGCTTTGAATTCTTTCCAAAAGAACCACTTGGATTTTGGAAACAAATCCCAAAGGGGATCCTATGGGGCCGGCGGCAATAGGGAGAAGGGGTGAGGTTTAATGAGGCAATTAAAGCTTACTTAAATTAATAGATTATATTTGGGAAGGAATATTTCATCCCAAATTAATTTAAAATTCAAAAGGCTATGATTTGGAAAGTTTCCAAAATTAGGAATTTTAATTTAGGCAAAAATTTCAAATTCAAATAAATTTGAAATTGCTATATAATTGCATTACCTAAATTATGAAAGCTAAATTAGGAAAGGTTTAATGGCAAGGGAGTTAGGAGGGAAACTAAAGAGGGGCCGGCGGTGGGGTGGATGGGCCGTGGATGGTGTGGGGGTTTTAACCTAGCCGACGGGTGGCGATTGTTAGTATGGCCAGCGACAAGTCAAGGGAGGGAGGAAGTGGTCGGTGGTGAAGCGACGAAGAGGAAAGGGAAAGATAAAATAAAGAACCACAAACCCAGCCGTCTCCAAGGTTGGTGGGTGATCCAAACTTCCATCTCCAAGGGATCTCACTCCGCTCTCTCTCAAGCTCTCAAAAGAACTCAAAACATGTAGAAAATTTTTATCATTCAATCATTAACATGAAAAGAGAACAATGAGGCTATATATAGCCTCGTATAAAGACTCAAGAAAATAAAAAACGACAACGCCCATTGGGCTTACATACAACCTCCTTTAAGTAAGGGGTAAAAATGGAAACACTAATAAAGCAAATACAACATGACATCATAATAATGAAAATAAATAATACAACTCAACAATACATCGACTCAACTGTGGCCGTAGATCGATGCCCACGTCTTTGATAGACTTTCCACGCTCTGATGTCCCCATCAATTTGTTTCTTTATTAAGATATCCTGTATAGATCTATAAATAAAGATAGTTTTGTATAATAAAATTAAGCTTTTTCCCTCACTATTTCTCTAAATTTAACAAAAATATTATGGAAGAAGCAAAGTAGCTTGCTTAATAATCATATTATTGAAATCTCAAAAACTAAGAGAATGCTAAATTATAAGAAATTAAGTATTTTTATCTAGAATTTAAGAATAAAAAAGATGTTAAAATTTATATATTTATAGAGGAATCAAATATTAGTAATTTTAGTAGTAATAGACCTAGTGAGGGGATTGTGACTTTGGTCGATCAAGTCATTAATAAGAGTACATGTTTTAGATATCTTGGATCTATTGTTTAGAGTGATGGAGAAATAGATGAGAATATTATCAGTAGAATTCAAGTTGGATGGTTGAAAAAGAGGAATGCATCGGGCTTGTTGTGTGATAGAAAAGTCCCCCTCAAACTTAAGGGAAAATTTTATAAGATGGTGAAGAGACCTGCAATGTTTAATGTTGCAAAATGTTGGCCATTAAAAGAGAAGCATAAAACTAAGTTAAGTGTTGCTGAGATGAGGATGCTTAGATGGATGAGTGGCTTTACCCTTAGAGATAGGATATGAAATGAGTATATACATGAAAAGTTTGGAGTAGCTCCAGTGGAAGATAAGATTAGAGAGAGTCGCCTTAGATGGTTTGGTCACAAAAAATGACAGTCTTCTGATGACCCGGTTAGGAAAGTAGAGGTATTATATTTTGACTTATGTTAAGAAAGGTAGAGGTCTACACCTAAAAAGACTTGGTTAGAAAATATTAGAAATGATATTTCTTTATTAATTTAAACAAAAATTTGATTTTTAACAGAACACAATGGAGAAAAAAGATTAATATAGCCGACCCCACGAAGTGGGACAAAGGCTTGATGTTGTTGTTGATGTTGTATAGAGGAATCAAATATAAAAAATGTCAGTACTGAGAATTAGTTCAATTTTATGCTAGAAGATACTCATCAACATCATCATTAGCCTTGTCCAACTACAACGAACTCTCATTTTCCCTTGTTTGTTCCTACTGAGTGCTGCTCAAGTCATAAAACATATTCTCACAAATCACTTCAAACCATTTTAATTCATGTTACCTTAGGTCTTCCACTTTTTTCCTTTCTAGTCCACTTATACTAATTTAAGCTACATGTTTAATGGATTTATTTTCCATCATTCAATGTATAAGTTGAAACTACATAAATTTATTTTCAACTAAAAAATCTTCAATAGATGTCAATCTATAATGTACCTACTTATTTTGTTCATTATGTTCCTCCAAAATATTTTCTTTCTTAAAATTGTTATTCAAAAATATCTCAAAGTACGGGTTTCAACTTTCTTTAGTGACTTCATATTTAACTAAAACAATATTATTTCACTTCGAATATATATATATATATATATACATATATATCCTTAGTAATGAGCTCATAATATAAACCATTAAAAACTAATGTTTTTGCTTTGCTCAGTACACTCTTTCCAAGTTTTTTATTTTTTTAAATTATTATAACCATAAAAAATATTTAAAATTTTCCCCTCTTCTAAAGAATATTTCCTTTCTTAAATTCTTTTGTACCTTCTCAGTCCACTAGAAAATTCCTTTATCAATGTATGATTTATTTATAAATTCTCCTAAAGTTCTAGGATAATCTTCTTAATATAATTAATCATCTTATATTACATCAGGTTTTGCTCAACTAAAAAAATTGTCTCTTTTGGCAATTCATTTTGACTGATAAAAGTTTCTCGACTCTTAAATTCATCTTATCTTAAAGGCAATTATTTCATTGATTGTTTCCTTCATAATCTTTAGATAAAAAACCATAGCTACTACTTTATGTTGCATGATCAAGCTCTCTTTAGAAATCACATTTCAAAAAATGATATAGAAAAAATAAATATATATTTTTATTAGATGGCTCAACTTTTGCAAGTAATTAAGCGGAGTTTTTGTTTCTTAAATTATGCATTCATTTTTGCAATATCATAATGTACTATGAAATCAAGTATAACTTCTTCCATTAGATGTCTATCTCTTATTCCACAACCATCATAAATCCTATTATAACCCATTCTACTTAAACCTATATTTTCGTTCAAGTAACATCACTAAATACCATTTCTTCCATAGGAGTATGTTGTAGTAGGTATTTATCACATCCGAAAAGTGATTTTTAAACTATCTTCTAATAAAACTAAAGGATCATCTCCATATTTATAATGTCTCACCACTAACCACCTTATAGCAAACACCCTAATCAATAGCATATTCACCTCAACAAGTTTATCTACCATAATCCAAATTCCAATTCTACTCTTAAAATTTCTAAAATATAATAACTTATAATATCTTTGAATTTTCATATTTCCAATTTAATTCTTACAAAGAGATGAACTAAGGTGGAATTTTTTGTGCCAAGGCAATTAATGGAAGAGTATCGAAAGGAAGATATTTTTTGATATTAAGAAAGCATATGTTTGAACACCATTGAAATTGTAAACAGAGTAGTTGTATTTATATGTTATAGTAGTATTTAACATCATTAGGTGGTAGCTGAGGGTATTTCCCACATAAATCTCCTTTTGTTGGACAAAATAAATATATAACTTAAGCTTACTTGCATTTATTATGATTTTTAGAAGTCTTTGATGTTCAAGCTAACTCTCATTACAGTTTTTTTTGTTTAATCACCCATTTTTAACTCTAAAGATGCCTCATCTATATCAAATTCCAATGTAAAATAGATCAAACGTACTGAAACTTTCAAAACTAAGAATCACTCGAACTTCCAGCATCAGTGAAAAATAATTATCAAAATACCTTAAAATTGTCTACAATGTAACTAAATTTTGTACAACTACCCTTAAGCTTCAAATTTTTCTCTATTTTGTTAATATTTCATTCATTCAAGCATCGAAATTACCTATTAAATTATGTCATCTGGAGTAGCATCTATCAAAGTAAATCATCTTGAGCAAGTTTTTTAAGTGTCTTTAATCCATAAAAAACAAAGCAATTAGTCATCATCCCAATTACAGTGCTCCAAAGAAACTTTTCTGTTACTAAACAACTATTTCCAATATTAATTGTATATCATGAAAATCTTTATTAACCTCAACAAATATTTAATACATCTTTTTTCTTAAAGCCCAACAAGTTTTCATTGTTTTGATCAATTGCAACTTCGACATCAAACAACCAAATCATGATTCTATCACTTCATACTTTTCTATTAATTGCCTAAGCACAACAAATGTGTCCATTATAGATTTCATGGTATATAACCAAATAAACTATCCATTACCAAAGTGATTTCGCTGAAAAGTTAAAGTATAGAATAACCAGCTCAAGACCTTTATCCCGATCACTAATTGTAATCGAGAAAGATGAAGGCCCGCCATATAAATATAATACATTTTGACGCGCATGGCTCTAAATAAAATAAAATCAATAACTAATAGAAATAAGGAATTAATATTATTTAAACCACTGCATCACATGAAACAGGTATAAATTTGCACAGGCGATTACCAGTTTTATGTGAATTTATTGTACTTTAAGAATTCAACTAGCATTGAAACCATTCTTTGGTTGTATTCTCATAGTTTTGCTTAGTGGCCAGGTAGATGTCAAAATCACAGCTAAACAAAAACGAAGTAAAAAACTGAATAGACTTGCCCCAAGGGAAGACAATAAAATGTAAATGCTATAAATAATATGAAAACTCACCAATTCTATATGCAGGGAAGAATCTATATTAGAGATACTACAGAAATGAGACACTCCTAGCAGTTGAGTTCCACCCCGCAATAATTTGATAGGTCTCAGAACCAGCGTGCCCAAGCCATCAAACAAATGCTTTCCAAACCAGTTTTTTCTCATGTTAGGCAGCATCAATGGTTGTCTTGTAACCTGAAAGTGAAAAAAAAAAAGGAATGATTAACAAATGTATTTAGAAGAAACATACTCGAATTTAAGCACTTAGTGAACATGTTCTACAAGAAAAGTCATGAGATATTAAAATGGAAAAGCTTAAAAGTTTTATATAAATCAACCTTTGCGTCAAAACTACTAAACTATTATTTACTGAAGAGCAATATAATTTTTTTGTTTTATCATAGACAATCTCATAAAATAGCATTGATTTTGCTGCATAATTCAGATTTCATGTCAATTCCAGAACTTAAAGATGCTTAACTTCTTCTATCCAACAACTCCTTCATGAAAGCAAAATCAGACAGCTGATTCGACAATATAAACAAAATCCAAAGCCAACATGTGGGACCTTGGACATCAAAGAATAAAATATTCTATAGCAAACTAACCGAAATACCTCAGACGTCACCAAGATCCGTAAATATGATAAAAGGATAAAAATCTAAACCAGTTATGTTGAACAACAAATAATATATAAAGCAGCCATTGCAATCAAAATATGTTCTGCACTTCAAAATCATATTTATGTTTAAAAATTGCAAACACGAGCTAATCCACCATAAAAAAATCCATCGAAACAAGAACAAATGTTGATGCAAATATGTGAAATATAAACTTTTAAGATCAATTTTAGAGCCATCTGAACTTCAACTCAACAAGCTTATAATAAAAACAAATGTTTTGATGAGATACAACCAACAACTCCAAAAGCATCTTGATCCGAATTTAAATGAGCCTAAAACAAGTACTCAAAGAATAGTTAGAAACTTCATGACACTATTGGAGGGACCAAACTGTAACACCACATGACAATCCTTTACCAGTAACGTAGAGTTCACATAACTAAACCTAACATTTTTTTTTTTTCATTTAATAATTCTCGTCAATTTCATGCTCATATAAAACATTCACTGACGATTATATTTTAATAACAACGAAAGCATCTAAATGATCCAACTTTCATCACATAACTAATTATAGAGCCACTAAGAAACTTCAAAATAATATAATACTGAACAGTTTACATACCTTCATTGTAGACTTCCATACAACATAACACTATAGAATATAAAGTGAAATAATCTTGAACATATTCTGCTTCGACTTTTTTATTTCTTCCCGTATAATAACAGCCAGTATAAACACTAATGAGCTATAAGACTCAGTAAGTTATGCAATTTACATTAAAATTAAATGTCAATTTATCATGAATATTATAATTGAATCAACTCAAAAGCATTTGCAAAACCACATAAAATCATTTTTAGGATCATCCTTTAATTTATTTGAAGTCTGTACAAAATATCATAATTAGACTTCTAAGGTTATAACTATCATTTTCAATTTTTCATAATGTTAACTTTCATAAAAATGTTCAATGGAGCTCTTGTAACTCTAAAATTATCGTCATTGAACTACATAGAGTTTCATTTTGTCTCTTTATGATGCAAGCAAAAAATTAGAAAGACTCTAATTTTTGCAAGCAAAAGATAATAGACTTCCTAGGATATAAAAAATTCCACAAAAATAGACAAAATACAACTTTAATATTATAAATGACACTTACAAACTTTTAAAATAAAACAAACATAAAACAACACCTAAATGAGCTCTTCTTGCTTGAGACAAAAGATACACGTGGAGTGGATACTTGCGGAGAGAAGAAAGAGGTAAGAAGCCGGGACGAAGGAGAGGACAAGCTCGCAAACTTTCCTAGAAGAAGGGAAGAAGAAGGGAATAAGCTCACAAGCTTTTCCAAGAAAACCTAAAGGTTTTGACTTCCAAAAATAAGTCACATAACACCCTCTTATGCTTACAAAACACTTAATATATATAGGGGAAATGGGGCAGCTAAACAGGCCCAAAGACCACTAATTAAATCCATTAAAAAGGGGAAAACAAAAGGCCAATGGACTGTCCAGAAACAACACCCAAAGAGCCACACAGGAAGCCAGAAAGGCAACCAAGGGGGAAAGCAACGGATGGCCAGAGGAACCGGGACAGACATCCAAGGGAGATGACACCGGACCGGAGGGGGCTCGACGAATCCACGTCGATGATCCGGTGGCCTTGGCCAGATAACTCCAAGAACTTCTTGGAGGAAGGATCCACCACCTAAGAATCACTCTTAGGATACAGGAAAACAAACAAACTAAACTAAAATATTATTCATCTCCATCTTTCTCAATTACAAACCTTGCTACCTATTTATAGACAAAGGTAACAACCTATTAGACTACACACAACCAAAAGTAAACACTAATCCTATGTAGCCATATAACTACCAATTGGAATTAACTATCCTGAAGTTAATACAATAACGTCTCAGCTCCGGCATCATACTAACAGGGTAGGAGGAACTTCAGGCTCATAAGAAAATGCTCAGTTGGCCACATTAGGGAGGTGGATTTGGTTGGCTAAACCGATCAGGATAGGTCCACCCGATGTCATTTTGCCTACCAATATTTAATTTTTCAATAGTAGCATAAGAAGATGGAATACCCTTGCTTGGTACTCTAATTCTTGCATCTTCTGCCGCCTCAAGACCAACGGCTCCCAAACTAATACAATGCATACTTTCCTTGCATTCTCCTGTGAAGATGGGAAGAACATGATCTCCTTCCTTGAGTTCAGTAACACCCCAGCCATCATGAACACAATCAAATGCAGAAATCATGGCCTCAACATTTCCAGTGCATTCGACACTTCGGTCGACTCCACCATTATTCTTTTCTGCAATGACCTGTTGAATTAGCTTGCTCATATCATCTTTATTATTTGTGGGTTTCTCCAGATCAAGAACTCTACCAAACCTATCGTCATCATACACGTCGTACACAAGCTCATCGTAGAGAGGCAAAGACAATGATTTCGGCGACGGAGCTTCAAATTCTTCAAAGCTGAACTCGATCGAGGGTGGAGTGGAAGAGATCTGATCATCTGAAATGCCCTCATCGTCGTCATCAGTTTGTAAAGAATTAGTTGAAACGAAGGACCTTGAATTTGTCATGGAAGCGTACTTGACCCATGGTCGAAATCCATCAACATCTTGGGGAGTGTCCGAGTATGTCCTTCGTTCAAGCCTTGACAATTGTTGTTTGAGTTGAATAATTTCTTGTTGAAGATCTTCAATTTTGGCTTCTTGTAGTGGTCCCTACAACGTCCATCGAGAAGGAAACGTGCTCTGTTTTCAAGAATCAATTCAAGACAATAAGAAGGGCTGCACCGAGCCTTCAATCCAAGCCCTGCTCTTCCTTGTTTAGCTATGTTCCGACCTTCACGGCAATCTACTCCGCAGCCACGACTCTTTCTTTGATCTCCCACGCCCAGTTCTCCAGCCATATCCCTCTTCTCGGCACCGAGGCCGCAATCACCCTTCTCTCCGCTCGATACTAGCCACGTGAAGTCCACACCGGCTAATGAATGGCTTGTACTTCTGCGGCTGATCAAATCTCTCTCAAAGAGCAGGAGTTTTGATGTGCTTGACTAGAAAAGAGCTGCACTAATTCTCCTTTAGGATCGTGGCTTCCTTGCTTCCGTTTCTTCACTTTTCTAGCTTAAGTGCTCTCCGCTCAAAGCTCGCAGATAACTCCCGTAAACTCCAAGTCTTATCTTCAATTTCTTGCGCACCAGGCACTTGCTCTCAAGAACCACTCTCAAGCGTCTGCCCCGTCGACAACGCCAGCACCTTGCGGGATTTGATACCAAATGACATTGGACCAAAGGGGGCTCGACGAATCCATGTCGATAATCCGGTGGCCTTGGCTGAATAACTCCAAGAACTTCTTGGAGAAAGGATCCACCACCTAAGAATCACTCTTAGGATACAGGAAAACAAACAAACTAAACTAAAATATTATTCATCTCCATCTTCCTCAATTACAAACCTTGGTACCTATTTATAGACAAAGGTAACCTATTAGGCTACACACAACCAAAAGCAAACACTAATCCTATGTAGCCATATAACTACTAATTGGAATTAACTATCCTGAAGTTAATACAATTAACATCTCCGCTTCGGCGTCAGGAGAAGGAATGGGCTTCATAGGGGAACGGAATAGGCAGCCAGGAGAAACCGAAACAGACAGCCAAACAGGGAAAACTGAAGGGCTACAAGGAGAACCGGAACAAGCAACCAAGGGCGGAAGGAACCAGCCACGAGAAGAGCCAAACAGGGGGAAAATTGAAGGGGCACAGAGAACCAGTGGCGGGAAAAATGAACCAGGGAGAGAAAATCAAAGGGCCAAAGGCCAAGGGGGAATAAACCAAATAAATCCTCATAATGAGCTAAAAAGGAATTAAAAATTACCCATAGTAATGAGCTGAAAACAGCAGCTCAAGCATTAATGAGCTGAACTTAGAAGAACATAAAGAAAATCAGCCCAAAATTACACCCAAAATATTTTGACTCCCCCTTTGCCTACATCAAATTCAAAAAAAGTTAAAAGCCCAAGGCGAAGTAATGGGGAGGAAGAGAGAAATTGAACAAGCTCTCAAGCTTTTCCAAGGAAGAAGAAACCCTCAGGCTTTGAAGTTTGTTTGGATGTTGGTATTCTAAGCATTGAATCGAGTCGTGTTCTATTAGTCCTAGTGTTCACCTCTCTTGGCTTTTCTTTAATCTAGTTGTCTACATCAAAATTGGTATAAGAGCAAGTTAGCAAATCATAGGATGGTGTGAGTCTCTTCTTAAAAACACAAATGGCTAATCAAAATAATCAAGGGGATTGGCAACAAATGATGCAACAATTAGCGGATTTGCAACACCAAATAAATAACATGACCAATACTATTGCAAATTTAAATGTCAACAATCATAATGTTCAAACTTCTGAAAGTGATGAGGAGACCCCTAGAAACCAAAATAGGCAACAAAGAAAATGGGATTATGGGATTAAAATTGATGTCCATAACTTGGAAAATAAACTTCAACCCGACCAATTCATCGAATAGGTAGAAAAAATGAATCCAGTTTTTTGGATGGAAAGAAATACCAGATAACAAGAAGGTTAAATTTGCAAGCTTTAAAACTCACTGGTCATGCACTCACATGGGGGAAAAACCTTCAAAATAGATTAAGGCGAGGGAAAGAAAAAATACAAGCCTATGCTCTAATACCAAATTGATGCAAGCAAAAATTATAAAGACTCTAATTTTTGCAAGCAAAAGAAAATAGACTTCCTAGGATATACAAAATTCCACAAAAAAAGATAAAATACAACTTTAATATTATAAACGGCGCTTACAAACTTTTAAAATAAAACAAACATAAAATAACACCTAAAAGAGCTCTTCTTTGCTTGAGACGAAAGATACAAGTGGAGTATCTACTTGCGGAGAGAAGAAAGAGGTAAGAAGTCAAGACGAAGGAGAAGACAAGCTTGCAAGCTTTCCTAGAAGAAGAGAAGAAGAATGGAACAAGCTCGCAAGCTTTTCAAAGAAAACCCAAAGGTTTTGGCTTCCAAAAATCAGTCACATAACACCTTCTTATGCTTATAAAACACTTAATATATATAGGGGAAATGAGGCAGCTAAACAGCCCCAAAGACCACTAATTAAACCCATTAAAAAGGGGAAAACAGAATGCTAAGGGACTGTCCAGAAACAGCACCCAAAGAGCCACACAGGAAGACGGAAAGGCAGCCAAGGGGGAAAGGAACAAATGGCCAGGGGAACCGGGACGGACATCCAAGGGAGAAGGAACGGGCTTCACAAGGAACGGAATAGGCAGCCAGAAGAAACCAGAACAGGCAGCCAAACATGGAAAACTGAAGGGCCACAAGGGGAGCCAGAACAAGCAACCAAGGGGGGAAGGAACCAGCCACGGGAAGAGTCAGGCAAGGGGAAAACCAAAGGGGGCACAGAGAACTAGTCATGGGAAAAAGGAACCAGGGAGAGAAAATCAAAGGGCCAAAGGCAAGGGGGAATGAACCAAATAAATCCTCATAATGAGCTAAAAAGGAATTAAATTACCCATAGTAATGAGCTGAAAACAATAGCTCAAGCATTAATGAGCTGACCGAGCTGACCTTAGAAAAAGAAAATCAGCCCAAAATTACACCCAAAATATTTTGACCCCCCCTTTGCCTACATCAAATTCTCCTCCGGTTGAAAGAACTCATCTAATGATGAGGATGTTGTAGATTTTTCTGATGAAATGAAGGCGTTGTATCCAACGCTTGCATCTTGTCCTCATATTTCTTCAGGATTTATTCTCGTTCTTGTTTGAATTGATCTTGTAGAAGTCGCTTCTTCTTCATGTACTGCTCCATACACATGCATTTTCATTTGAAGTTTGTATAATTCATTATGTAGGGGATCTGTTGAACTTCCTTCTGATGGAATCCATCTGTCCATTGGAAGAGGGACTTCAAAAAAATTTGAATTACTTTCTTCCACAATTGACTCGATATTTTTGTCCTTTTCCATTTTTCTAAACAATAAAAAAAAAAAAACGACCTAGGAAAATACAAACCTAGGCTATAATACCAATTTTGATGCAGACAACTAGATTAGAGAAAAGCGAAGAGAGGAGAACACTAGGACTAATAGAACACGACTCGATTCAATGCTTAGAATACCACATCCAAACAAACTTCAAAACAAACGAAAGCCAAACAAACGAGACAAAATAAAACATAAAAACCACCACCCTCAGAAACAACCGATAAGCGGTTTCCTCACATGCAACAAAAAAGTAGGCAATATAAAATAAGTGCTTAAGGGCTTGCAAACCAAAGGTTCACCACAGCTACAAAGTCCAAAGACCACCAAAACTCATCCGGCAAATGTTTCCAAATCAGCCAACAAACTTCTCCAATAGCTCAAGAAGAAAGATACAAGTAGAGTGAAACTTGCGGAGAGAAAAAAGAGGTAAGAAGCCGAGATGAAAGAAAAGACAAGCTCACAAGCTTTCCTAGAAGAAGGGAAGAAGAATGGAACAAGCTCGCAAGCTTTTCCAAGAAAACCCAAAGGTTTTGGCTTCCAAAAATAAGTCACATAACATCCTCTTATGCTTACAAAACACTTAATATATATATAGGGGAAATGGGGCAGCTAAACAGCCCCAAAGACCACTAATTAAACCCATTAAAAAGAGAAAAATAGAAGGCCAGAGACTGTCCAGAAACAACACCCAAAGAGTCATACAAGAAGCCAGAAAGGCAACCAAGGGGGAAGGAACAGATGGCCAGGAAACCGGGACAGACAGCCAAGGGAGAAGGAATGGGCTTCACATGGGAACAGAATAGGCAGCTAAGAAACTGGAACAGGTAGCCAAACAGGGAAAACCGAAGGGCCACAAGGGGAGCCGGAACAAGCAACCAAGGGGGGAAGGAACCAGCCACGAGAGCCAGGCAGGGGGAAAACTGAAGGGGCACAGAGAACCAATGGCGGAAAAAATGAACCAGGGGGAGGAAATCAAAGGGTCAAAGGCAACGGGGAATGAACCAAATAAATCCTCATAATAAGCTAAAAAAAAATTAAATTACCCATAGTAATGAGCTGAAAACAGCAGCTCAAGCATTAATGAGCTGACCTTAGAAGAAGATAAAGAAAATCAACCCAAAAGTACACCCAAAATATTTTGACCCCCCCCCCCCCCCCCCCCTCTCGCCTACATCACTTTAGGGGTTTATTTTATCTCACCTGCTATGCAGGTATCATATCTTTGGGATCCCTTTTGCCCCACCTGCTATGCAGGTATCATGTCATTTCATAGTCATCCTTTTTAAATTGGATATTCAACAACCTTCAAATATTCATAGTTCATGCTTGTTTTATATGGTTGCATACTTTCATAACAACATATTTGCTATATTATTTGTATAAAGAGATTATATATGCAATATGTAAATAATTGTACTTCTTTTCAAAATATTTCCAAATAGAAAAATCTTTAAATAAACATAATAAATCTTATTTGAAACTCCCATGATTCAAATATAAAAGAGGTTATTCATACATGAGAACATGGTTATAGAGATACCTTAGCAAAAATCATTAACTTTAATGCATGGTTCCTTTTTATTCAGTTAATTACAAGTATACATGTCTAGAAATAATAATATTTGCTTTTTTTAAATTTAAATTGCATTACTTGCCTCCTTGAAGATTAGTCTCCTCAATTCCTCCATCTCGCACTCTTTTCATTTTGTAAGTTATCTACAATGTATATCTCAAATTCTATAGTTTCTTCGTTGCATTTCCCAAATACATCACATAAAATCAATTTAAATAAAAATAATAATTTATCTCGTAACCTCCTTTCTGCAAATACTCAATGAATCCTAAAATATAATTGATATATTTGCTCTAGGAACTTTTATCAACTTTTTGAAAATATGAAAGACAACTACAAACATTATCATACAAACAATTTGCTTAACTCTTTCATCTTCTCTCAATTTCCTTCTCATCCCTTCTCTTCTTCCACTGAATTGGTCACATTTCATTTACGGCTGCAAAACTCGTCATGCTTCTTGCTCCACCAAGAAACAATTCTCCTTAATGTTATAGATCTCCCACAGCCACAATTCTCTCACAGAAATTGTTCTCACACACAATGCAAAACAACCTCAAATTTCCTTTGCAGCTTCGTTCCGCACTGTGTCGATTCCCATCCTTGCATGTGTCAATCCCTGCAACAGTCCCTCACCCGCCTCTCTGCGCTCACTACAACCCGAAATTCTTCCCAATACTTCTGCTCCACTTCACCCAATCTCTTCACGGCTTCATACGCAGCAACTGCAAGCCTTCAGATTTCTTTCTCTCACCCATACCCATTCCCTTCATTTTTATTAACATGAAACTACCCAAGCCAACAAATGATTCCTTTTGATTAATGAGTGGCTGAGTGTAAACAGTAACATTATTAATTAATATATTGAAATTGCTGTCAATTAACATTAGTTTAATCATTAAGAGTAATTTACTGAATCAACTGTTAATTGCTTAATGAAGTAACAATTGCTAATCATAATTGAAAGTAGTTATAAGTAAACAAATTTAGAAGAAAATTTGTTAGAAATTTTTAATAGAAGTTAACAATTTGGGGATAATTTAATTACGCAAAAATTTTGTAATCTTACCTAGAATTTAGGTTATTACACAAACGATCTTCAAATCTAATGTGCTTGCATTCAAAATGAGTTTCAATGAGATGAATCCAATGAATCCAAGATCACTTAATTCTGATGTCATAAATAAACTCAGATGCTTAAGGAAAGGTATATTATAATGGGAACAACATAAACCGACCAATGGAGAGTTTAGGAATTGTGGCTAAAATAAACAAAATATTATTCTGAAAAGATATGCATAAACCCAATGATTTATATGAAAGAGACCTAGAGAGAGAGAGAGAGAGAGAGAGAGAGAGAGAGAGAGAGAGAGAGAGCTAGCTTGAGGATCAATGTAGATGATCATCATTGGAAAACACTATTGTCCAATTATTGTCATTTGATTACCATTGCCCGACCACCTTCACACGGCCACCATTATTCGACTACCATTGCCCACCGTCGTCAATGTATATTGTCAACAACAACGCTGATGCATGTCATTACTAATAAGACTAATGCACGTCATAGACATTAACCCAACCGACCATCATTATCAACAAGTTTGATGTACTTTGTTAACACCAACGTTGATGCACACTATCGTCAATAAAATTGACGCCATTGTCTACATCAAACCAACGTCTGTCATCACTAACAATGTCACTACATCTATTGACACCAACATTTGATGCAAGATCTCACCAATAAGGTCGATGCACACTGTCAATACCAACTTTGACGTATACCATTACTAAAAAGGCTAAAGCTTGTTATTAACATCAATGTTGATGCCTGTGATCGCCAATAAGCTCAATGCACATCATCAACACCAACATCAACACACACTATCTCCAATAAGTTTTGCATGTCGTCAACACAAATATCGACACATGCCATCGCCAATAAAGCCAATGTACATCGTTAACACTAACAACGACACATGCCACAACTAATGAGGCCGACACCCGTCTTCGATATCAACCTTAATGTCGATCGTCGCCAACAAGATCGGTGCACGTTGTCAAAACCAAGATTAATGCACGTTATTTCCAATAAGGCAAACACCCATCATTGACATTGACCCTCTTGTTGTCATCAAAAAGGTTATCACTCGTCATTGCTCACCATCACCATCAAGGTCAACACCTAACATCGACACCAAGGCTTATGTTGTACTTCTCAGTCTCTAATATCCCCTCCTCTAAGGGAAACAATTGAATAAACCAACAATGATATCTTGATTAAAAACACTAGTATCTCAAGGCTCCTTTAACATTCAACATGGAAGCCATCCATAGTTCTTGTTTACTGTATCATATTATTGGCTTCCCTAATTGCAGGAAAGTGAATCATTTGTAACCTACGATACACATTAGTCAAATAATTTCAAGGAAATTAAACCTCATGATTTTTTTCAATTTCTTAGTTTTTATGTACAAAACCTTATGTCTCTTATGAGCTATCTTCTCTATGTGTGTGAGGTTTTCATAAAATACTAAGATGATAAAATCTCTTGACTACCACAAATGTTCTTGCACACAATAAGACCGAATGGATGCGTAATTCATTGCAATTTGAAACATTAACTAGGATTCAATTTAATAGATCTTCTAGGTTGAAATTTCATCAATGTTTTGCCTTATTGATCATTTTGGATTATATTTTCTCGGAAAAATTGTTAGAGGATAGAAATTGAGAGCTTATCTGAGAATGGTAAAGCCAATAAATGTACACGCATCCAGATATGATATTTATATTTTTCTAAGAAATCTCCCAAAAAAAAAACAAAATCAGCTTCTCCCTGCATATGACAAAGGCATAAATGCATAATACTAGCTTAATGGTATGTTTAATGCACATGGTTCAATTAAACAAGAATTTGATTAAGAGCTGCTAAAGGAAAATCCAGAAATTGATACAAGACATGTTTTATAACATTATTGTGCAATGAATACTGCATTAGTGATCGTAGCGTGGACGTTCACAGAAAATGAGCATCATTGGCACCTCATTATCATCTATTTGTTTCAGAACCTTGTACACAACAGGAGAATTTACTAGCATTGGAATATCTCAGAATATTCCTAAATCCTCAAAATCAATTCAACTTAGAGATCTCAACAAAGTTTGGTAGAATCAGTATTCTTTCCTATATGAAAAACACATAAGAAAACTGTAATACCATTTCAAAAATCCTTTATTAAGCAGTCAGATATCCATATTAATCGCCCAAATAGATCATCCGTCTTATAGAAAACCTTAAAATGAACAGAAATTGGGCACATCAAATCAAAATTATAAGTTGGTGTACAGGAGAGCATATGCATAGTTTATTTCCTCAAAGTTCCTATTAAAATCCTTGTCCTTCGCCAAATCTTCAAAATTAAAAACTATCTTCCGCCTCAGTGTTCTCACTACCATCCATCCTCCCGTAAGCCTTCATACGAGTCTTCCTGGGGCATATCAGAAGTATTCAAAACAATCAAATTAATTTATTTTAAGTAGAGCAACCAAGCATCTATTATTATCATACTATTACTTAACAAAGGAAAGACAATATTTGAAAAACAATAAAAAGATTAAACAAACCTATCTCAAAAGTTCAGGATGAAAAAAAAAAAAAAAAACTACCCTGCTCGATTCTGCGCCTAAAGAGAAACCAATGCAAAGCTGCACACTGCGCGACTAGGTTAAGAGACCAAACAGCGCGATCCCAATCCATCTAAAATGTTCAGGACGCAGTAACGAGATCCTGCTAATAATCTTTCTTCTGCCTTCCCCAGTTCAATTCAAATAACCGCTTTGGGATTTCAGCAAATTGAGAAAAAGATAATTGAAACGGACTTAACGATTCTAAAAAAGGAGGTATTCTTCCAATGAAAAAGAAGAAACCTTAAAAAGATATAATATGGCAAAGAGCTAGGAGAGGACGGACCTTAGAGCAGGGTAGAGAGGCCATCAAGGAGGAAACCCTGGAGAGCATCGCGAGCTAAGATGGTGGCGCACTGGCTTGAGCCTGTCGAGCAAGAGACGACCGACCAAGGATATAGAAAATTGAAACATTTAAATTTACATACATAACAAAACTAATTTTATTTATGAGGATTTGCATCCATACCATTATATAATAATTATATTACATATATAATATCTAAAACATTAAAATTTCATTCCTAACACCTAGGGGTGGAACCCTTAAGTGCCCGGGGAGGCAATTGCCTCCTAAAAAAATTAAAAATTTGTTTATTACATGGATTTTTAGGTAATTTGTCTCTCTCTAGCTTTTTTTACTTTTTATTATAGGAATTTTTAGGCAATTGCCTCACTAAAAAAAATTAAAATACTATGTTCTTTAGGTGATTGCCCCATAGCAGAATTATACATATTATGTAGAGGGGTTATTACAAGGGATTTTAGGAAATTGACCGCCTAAAAGTTTTAAAATACTATGGTTTTTAGGCAATTTCTCCCAACATAATTAAACACATTGTGTAGAGATGTTATTGTTAGGGAACAATGAACCAAATACAAAGAAAAATAATAAAGAGAATTCAAAGATATCTTTAAATCCAAAAACAGGTCAACCCCATCAAGAGGCATTGCCCCCTTAGACCGCCGACACATTGTGTAGAGATGTTACATAATTTTTGTTTAAGAATAATTGTCATTATATAAGATGTTGATGATATTTTTAAAATGTATTGTGTATTCAAGTATAAATAATTATTAGTCACTAAAATGATATATATATATGAAAAAAAAAATCTCTATACTTTTACTTATAAGTTTATCCCCTACCCCCCCCCCCCCCCCCCCCCCCCCCCCCCCCCCCCCCCTATTACATATATAATACCTAAAACATTATATATTGCATTCCTACCACCCAAGGGTGGAACCCTTAAGTGCCCGGGGAGGCACTTGCCTCCCTAAAAAAATTAAAAATTTATTTATTACATGAATTTTTAGGTAATTTGTCTCTCTCCAGCTTTTTTTTACTCTTTATTATAGGGATTTTTAGGCAATTGCCTCACTAAAAAAATTAAAATACTATGATATTTAGGTTATTGCCCCCTAGCAGAATTATACATATTATGTAGAGGGGTTATTACAAGGGATTTTAGGCAATTGCCCCCCTAAAAGTTTTAAAATACTATGATTTTTAAGCAATTTCCCCCAACATAATTAAACACATTGTGTAGAGATGTTATTGTTAGGGAATGATGAACCAAATACAAAGATAAATAATAAAGAGAATTCAAAAATATCTTTAAATCCAAAAACAGGTCGAACCCCATCAAGGGGCATTACCCGCTTGGACTGCCGACACATTGTGTAGAGAAGTTACCTAATTTTTGTTTAAGAATAATTGTCATTATATAAGATGTTGATGCTATTTTTAAAATGTATTATGTATTCAAGTATAAATAATTATTAGTCACTAAAATGATATATATATATATATATATATATATATATATATATATATATATATATATATATATATATATATATATATATGAATAAAAAAAAATCTCTATACTTTTACTTATAAGTTTATCCCCTGCCCCCCCCCCCCCGCCCCGCGTGAAAATTAAGACTGGTTGCACCCATGTTACCACCCAAATATAATTTTAACCTCAAATATATCACTTTGTCTCTCCCCAAGCTCACTATGTCTCCTTCCCACACTCCTCTCCTCACGTGCTCAAATCCCTCTTCCTGCAAACTCCACTCACACGCTCTTCTTGCAAAATCCTTCCAATGAGATAATAAGTAAGTTTTCTCACAATGAAATCCCTCTCCCGCGTGCTCTTCTTGTGCTCTCAACACCCTACAACTTGCATTTTTTTCATTATGTTGTTTAGAGATGAATTTTTTTCTATGTATGTTGAGAGCCTGGGGTCGAGGAAGAATATGAGGTATTTTGGACTTGCAAGCTGATTGTGAGAGGTTGATAGAGATTGGTTGAGGGAAACGGGCTTGGTGCTTTGAGCGGGAGGTGTCATTTGAGAGTAGAAGAAAGAGGCTTTTAGTGCTTCATAGTTCAAAAAGCTTCTTATTTTCAACAAATTAATTCTCATCATCATATCACATTCTAGTTTTGAATGAAATAAATAAGTGTTGCAAATAATAAATAAAAATGTCATAAAAGCATATCCACGAGACAAAGAAGGAAAGCTATATGAGTTTTTTATAGTTTACAAGATATCTCTCTAAGGTTCACAAATATATAGTTTACAAGATAAGGTTCACAAATTTATAGTTTACAAGATAAGTTTATATGCGTTTTTATATGAGTTTAGAAGACAAGATTATATGAATAACCCTTTTTTGGACATTTAGTTGAATTTTTAGTTTTTTGAGACAACATGTGGAGGAACTTGTTGTTCATATGCTACATTTGGATGCTAATTTCGCTTGGTCATTTCAGGGATAGTTTTGGAGAATTGGGTTGAAACTATTTTGCTTATTTCGAAGGAAGGTGACAAAAAATCGTTCATTCACTAAAATGACATTAGCATGAAATTTTTTTGTTCGCACTGGAAAATCCATTTAAATGACTTTATATAAATTTTTAAATGCTTTTTTTTTTTATCTTTGTTAATGTAGGTTTATGGTGACAAGCAAGAAATGATTTATGCAGAGTATAAAAAGAATATATTTTTGTTGCATTTAAATTTGAAAGATTTGGGTTGGCACAAAGGACTAATCTAGAAAGAGATATACTGGTGAAAAACAAAGGATTATCGAATTTGAGAAAGAATATATCAATATTTTCACGCGTTGAGAAGAAATTGGTAGAATATGTTCATGGCTTGGCTTAAGGGGCATCAATATAATATATATTATCACATATACAAAATATCACCCAAGGAATACAAAGTTATTAATTATGATGTTGACGTGACTGAGTTGGTTAAACTATTGAATGAAAATTTACGTACTGAGGTTGTTTTCTCACTCCAAGAAGTAAATGGCGATGAATCGAATTCATAACTTATGGAGGTTCTGAGTATTGAATAGATGGTAGAATGTTTTATTACACATAATGATGGTATTTCAAGTGTTCAGACTACAAATGTTACAATTATCACTCTTGGCATATTTTTAATGATGCAACAAGTTTCAAGAATGCTCTCTAATCAGTTGTCATTAAGAAGAACTTTGGGTTTGGATAAAAGCCAATGATAAGGAACTTGTTATTGTGACATATTTTTATCAAGATTATCAAAGAAGAATATGGGCTCCCTATGTAAAGACACTCAACCTTTACAAGTTAGGAGAGTATATGGAGTGCACACATGCCTTGAGATCAAACGTGTTGGGAATAGACTCACAACATATACATGGGTTGCCAATGAAATTTAGGAGATGGTCAAGAGGCATCCATACATTCTACCAAAAGAAATTAATAGCAGTTTAAAAAAAGAGTAGGATTTATCATTACCTTATTTGAAGCTTTGTAGAACGAGACAACAAGCTTGTGATACCATATTTGGCTTAGCTGATGATAACTATAAATGGTTGCCAACATTAAGAGCGGAACAACTTGATAAAAATTTGGGCTCACATATCACATATACATATGATAGTATTGATAATTCATTTTAGAGATTGTATATCAGTTTCAAGGTGTGTGCTAATGGATTCCTTGATAGTTATAGACCTCTTATAAGTTTGGATGCTTGCCACCTTAAATCTAAGCACTTAGATGTGCTTTTATCTGCCAACTCACTTGATGTTAATAATGAATTATTCACATTATCCTATGCTATTGTTGAGATTGAATCGAAGAAAACATGGTCATGGTTTTTTCATAACTTGGGAGAGACTGTTGATATAAACATAAAACCTCTTGCTTTCATATTGGACATGAAAAAGGATTTGGGAGAGGCTGTTAGAGATGTAAATTCCAAAGTTGAGCATAGAGTTTGTATTCATCATTTGTGGAAGAATCTATAAAAAATTCATTGCAAAAATGGGCCAAAAGTCCAAGGAATGGTTTGCGTAGCTGCTAATTCCTATACTAGCATAGAGTATGATGAGAAGCTTGTTGAACTAAGTAATTTGAGCCCAACTATTTACTCGTACCTACTTTCATTACCGTATAAGTGGTCAAGAAGTCAATCTCTGTTAATGATATATCATGCTGTCAATACTAATAATTTTGTAGAATCATTCAATTCATGGATTGTTGATGCTAGAAATAAACTTGTGGTTATCCTAATTGATATGATTCGAGGTATGCTTATGGAGAAAAGGCTTGTACGAAAGATTATTAGCATGACATGGCAGCGTGAATTAGTCCAGAATATGGAAGAGTATATAAGATATATCTTAACAAGAAAAGATCATCTTATAGTTAGTCAATCTAGCATTTCAAGGTTGAGGTGGAGGGCCTTCATTCAAGACATGCCATTGATATTGAAAGAACATACTGCACAAACAGTGTGTGGCAATTAAGTGGAATATCGTGCATTCATGTTATGGCATTCATTGGTATGAAAGAGCACCCATTATGGCATACATACATTAGTGATTACTAGTATGCAGCTAGGTAACATTTACCTTCTTACATGTTCACAATTATTTGCATATTATGAAAGTTTGTGAAGGTTGTTAAACCTCAAAGAAATAACCCGAGGCTAGCCAAGATGGGGGTGAATTGGCAATTTAAAATTTCTTTAATAAAAAGAAAAAACCCTTGATAAAGATTTTTAGAATATCTAAAAATATCAATTTTATTCCCTAATGCGAAAGCAGATTAATTTCAGAATAGTAAAAAAACATAGTTTGTCAACCACATAGTAAATCATAGAAAAGTGAAATTTCAGAAAATAATAAGAACAAAAATACCATAATTTATAGTGGTTCAGTCAACCTGACATACATCCACTCCTTAGAGACTCCTTCTCCAAGTATTGCATTAAACATTCAGTGACTCTCCTTTAGCCCCCACACTTAGGTGGAAAGCCCTTATAAAATATCTTCCACCAACCCGATGCAGTAGAGGACCTGAAATTCTTTTTCACCCTCCTGGTGATGGTAAAGAATCACAAATCCTTTCAAAGGAAGATAACCTTGAATTCCTTTCACCTTCCTGGTGCAATGGAGTAGTTGAGTCCTTTGACAACAAAGAGATCGTTTTCTTCCCTCAAAACAAACATTGACTATGATGGTACTAAGGTGCAAGTTTGCCGGAGCAACCATGTGAAATCCTAATAATGTATATTCTATAAGTAAATCAATTATTAACATATATGAAGGAAAATTAATGGAAAACACACAAATTGATTGGATACTCACCAAAAAATGAAGTAAATAATTTAAGCACAATGAAACATTTCCTTTCATAATCTCACTTATTTTATATGCAATGTGGCATATAATTATAATAGATAATCTAAAATTGGAAGTGTTGTGATGTTTTGGAAAAGCACCACCAAATCCTCTAACAGAGTTACCTACAAGTGATGATCTTGATTTTTTTTTTCTCAGGAGGGATTTCCTTATGTAACACCTACTGAATCAATGCATGGTTGCTTCTGTTCTGACTCAGTCAGATAAGAGCAAAGAAGTGAAACTTTTGCATTTATTTTGCATTTATCTACAAGTGTCATGTATGCATGAGAATATTTGAATCTATATTAAAGCGGGGCCCTGGAATCTATGTGCATGTATATAAAACTCAAATATATGTGCATGTATATAAAACTTTTTATCCGAAAAACATTCATCGTGTAACTTTTTATATATTGTAGAACTAATCATTCTAAACATTTATATATTTTTCTAAAAAAATTACACCTAATAGTTTAAAAATGTATTATTTTATTTAACAAAAAAATAATTCTAACCCCGAAAAATAATGTAGTATAATTAAAACTTCAAAAAAAATATTCTGAATAATCCTTGGTAATTTAGTGATATTCTAAAACTATAAGATTCTACTGAATAGTTGAATATATTGTATATTGATAAAGTATTCTATAAAAATCCTAAAATTGGTTTATTTACATTTCTTTTACTACAATACAATAAATTGTATACTTATTTGCTTGAAATATGTGATTCTAAGGAGAACTGATGCGTGGTAAAAATTTGTTATAGTGTTAAATGCATAGGGAGTCATAAGTGCTTGAATTTTTAAATATCTAATATATGATAAACATTAGGAGTCATAATTAGGGTTGTAAATGAATCGAGTTGAGCAGAGCTTTCGGCATGTTCGAGCGTCAGCTCATTTGCCAAGGCCGTATTTTAGCTCGGCTTAATAAAATTTGAGCTTCTTTAGTACTTGTTCGAACTCAAGCTCGAGCTCATTTAAAACCCTCCTGTTATAGCTCAGCCCGTGTTCATGTTTGAGCTTGGTTCATTGAAGGCTTATCCAGAAGCTCATTTAATGAGCCGAGCCTAGCCACTCACAATTTTTTTTAAATCGAGTAGCTTGTCGACAGCTGCTCGAATTGTCAGGCCCATCTATCAGGTGTGAAAGATTTGTTAATAGACACGACACACCCCGTGGCCATCTTTCAAATGTAGTCCCACTATGTTTCATTATATATAGCAAAATCTTATTGATTTTCACGGTGTGCAACTAAACCAACCATTTTTTTCCTTGATGCATGAGTGGGAGTCAGTAGCGAAGAGTGAGAGCAGACAACAGGAGAGGAAGAATGAAAAATAGAGGAAGAATTTAAAAATAAATGATTAAATATTTAAATTAGTAAATTATTTTAATAATATTTCATTTCAAAATTTTAGTCAAGCTTCTTAGTTGAGCTCTAATCGAGCTTCTCACCTAGCTTGTTCGCAAACTTTAAACGATATTTTTGTGAACATAAACGAACCAAATACCAAGTTGTTCTAGCTCGTTTATTTAATTATTGAGTATTTATCAAAAGTGTTTAAGTTCATTCATTTATGTTATTAAACAAATATGAATGAGTTCTTATCGAGCCGAGCTACGAGCAGCTCATCGAATGCTTGGTTCATTTATAGCCCTAGTCATAGGGGCTTATTTTCTTATATGCTAACACAATGAGTCATAAGGGCCTATTTTTTATGGGAGGTATAACGGCCAAAGAGAAATTTGTTATTTTTGTTTTGATTTATAAAATATTTATTTATTTACTTTTTCTACATTATCATTTCAATTTATGATAATTATAAGCCTTATTCTATTCAATAATGTAATTGATTATCAATTGCTTCTAAAACCCAATTAAATTCTTAATAAGTTAGATATTTAAAAATTTAGAGTGGTTTGTGTGATCTACTGAGTTGTGTTGCCTCACACCTATTATGCATTCTATTTCAAGTCAAGGAAAGGGGAAATAACCCATTGAGTGGTTAAGCATTCAGGATCTGATATGTCTGAGTCTGTATAAGTATTTTCCTACTTTTTGTGCATTTATGACTATTTGTTTTTTTAGTATGTATCCATATATGATAGTGTTTATATTTTGCTATAAATTCATTTTGATGATGAATAAAAAAAATTATTGATGAGTTTATTTTCTACTTATTGAAAGTAATTATAAGCTCTATTATCTATTTCAAATTTTAAATGAAAGAAATTTGAAAAGTCCTAAAACTTTGATCTTAGGCTCATTTTGTTATAATTCAAAATGGTATGGCTTGGAATCTATGGGTTATGTTGGATTGAGTTAGAAAGGTCCATTTTTGGTATAATAGTAGTGGTTTTGGGGGGCTGATTATAAAATAAAGCTATTAAAAAAGATTTATAGTTAAGTGACATGGTTTTGGGTTTTTATTTATGCTTGTTTTTTTGTATATATTCAGTTGTGTATTCTAAGTGATTATATGTTGGATCCATAAGACCGGAATATAATGGATGAATAGAGTATTAGTCAAATAGCACTAGGGTAGAGTACTACTCCGACTATTAGCTCATATTTTATTTCTCAGTTTGTCAATCTGGTAGCCCAGTAGATGGGTAAAGCATATAGAAAATTTTCTTTTATCAGATCAGATTATGTGGATAGGCCTTTACATATATTTTTAAGGCTGCAACCTTTGAGATTTGAGGAAATTATTGAGCCCAAACAATAAAGGATTTATTGATGAGGCTGGAAAATGTTTTTGATGGTTTGTAATATCCTCCTAAGAATGAGGTACCTCTAGATGTGTTTCTGTTAGATGATGAGACTAAGCACTGGTAGTTGGGCTAATAAAAGGAGAAGTTTTAGGGAAGGATAAATTCCCTAATCAGTTAGGAGGAGTTCACATCCATCTTTAGATTATGGTTTATACACCCTTCTGCACTGTAGACGATATAGGAGCCATTTTTAATATTGGTTTAGGGGAATATGATGATTATGTAGTATGAGGCAGAGTTCACTATCTCTATAGTTGGTTAGCACCCATGACGAGAAGTGTTAAAGGCTTCTAAGAGGACTCTGGGATAGTCTAAGATAGCCGCTAGTTCTATTTCACATTTTTTATTTCTCTAAGTTAGTGCATAGGGCTCATCTGATAGAGAATGATCTATTTCCAATTCAGGAATGGTGGATTACTAGTAGGTGTTTGAATAGTTGCTATTTGAATGATTTATATTTGTGCAACTTATGTAGTTTTGATGATTCCAAACATTATTGTTCAGATGTATAGTTATCTCCTAACAAATTTAGAAGATTTGCACTTGCTCTTGTGTGTACTAACATTTCAGGAAAATCAGACTCCAGACTACGAAAACTTCAAATCAAATTCAACATATGATATTTTGTTTATTTGAAGTTTGTCTTTTCTTTAATTAATTTTGAAAGGGAGTGATTGTAATTGAGTGAATAAAATCTCACACACACAAATTAGGAGATCATGAAATTCTATACTGATCGTACAGGACGATATTTATCGTACTGGACGATCTGTCAGTTATCTCCTATAGAGCACTTGGAACGAATAGGAACTTGCTTTGGAAAATTTTTCTAAGTCCTATTCGTCCAGGACGAAATTTAATATCGTCCCGGACGATGGGTTATCTGTAAACATTTCGTCCAGACGAATTTTACCATCGTACTGGGCGACCAGTCCTCTGGAAAATTTTCGTCCAGACGAAAATAAATATCGTACCGGACGAACAGCTCTCTGGAAAATTTTCGTCCAGACGAAACCAAATTATCGTCCCCGGCGATGGGCGCTCTGGAAAATTTTCGTCCAGACGAAATAAATAATCGTCCAGGACGATCGGCTCTCTGGAAAATTTTCGTCCAGACGAACATATTTTCGTCCAAACGATAAACCGACTTAGGACAGTTTTTCAGCAGTTTCTAGAACCGACCTTGTAATAACCGTTCGTATTGGATGAACCTAGTTCGTACAGGACGATCAGCTGTACGAAGTCATTTCGTACACATATACAAATTGGGTCGTTTCAGATCGTTTAAGTAAAATCGTCCAGGACGATCCATGATCGTACGGGACGATCCACTGCGTACAGAATTGAAAACTTGCAGTTTTTGGGCGGTTTTTCATGTCTTTTGTATAAATACTCCAAATTAGACTGCCACCCAATCTTTTTGTCATTTGATCTTCGTGCCTATTGAGAGAATAGCCAAGGGGAGAGTGGAAGAGAGCATTCAAAGGAGGATTCCTACCATTGGAGCAAGAAGGCTTCACTTGGATTGCTAAGGTAAGAATCTCTACTTGTGAAATTGGATTTCTTCACTCTTTTCTTTCTTCCTTCTAGATTCTTGTGAGAAGATCATTCAAGAAGGTCCGGTTCACTGCCGACACTTGGAGAGTGTGAACAGACGTGGGTTCTCTGCCTACACTAGGAGAGTGTAAAAGGAAGGAGGTTCTCTGCCTACACTTGGAAAGTGTGAACAGCCGTAGGGTTCTCTGCCCACACTAGGAGAGTGTGAAAGGACGACGGTTCTCTGCCAGCACTGTGGATTGTGTAAAAGGACGACGGTTCTCTGCCAGCACTGTGGATTGTGTAAAAGGATGACGGTTCTCTGCCGCACCGGGGAGTGGTGAAAAGAGTGTTTTGTACAGGCTTCTCCGCCTTGCTGTGGGTGCTAAAGGAGAGTCACTTTGTGGTATTAGTGCAATACTCAGAGGGTGCCTCTGAGGAGTGGATGTAGGTCTGGTTATAGACCGAACCACTATAAATCTGGTGTCATTTACTTTATTGCTTTTACGTTTCCGCATTTTAAATTTCAGTTTTAACAACTCTGTGGTTGAAAAATATTTTTCTACAAACTTTAAAAGAAAATTTTATTTTGGTTCAACTTTAATTTTAAGAGGGTTTAAAATTTTTAAAACTACCAATTCACCCCCCTCTTGGTAGCCGTGGGACATTTACTTAGGCTTAACAACCTAATTACTAGGCTCAACAAGTGGTATCAGAGCATTGTTTCAAAATCATAAGTTTGAACTACTTTTTGATTAACGTAGATGGCTACATTTGGAAACCGAAACACACCTGAGGGTTACTCTATCACTAGACCTCCACTGTTTGACAATATTCCTTTTGATTTTTGGAAAACACGCATGTCTACTTTCTTACAGTCACTTGATTATCGCATGTGGATGTTAGTCCAGGAAGGTTACACAAAACCAACTAGATTAGTTGATGGAATTAGGGTAGATACACCCTATGCAGATTGGACTATAGAAGAACGTGACTTAGCACAATTAAATGCAAAATGTTTAAATAGTTTCTTTTGTGCTTTAAAATCTGAAGACTACATGCGAGTTTCTACTTGTAAAAGCGGAAAAGACATATGGGATAGACTTTGTATTACTTATGAAGGGACAAATGAGGTTAAGCAATCAAGACTCAATATCTTGTTACATGACTACGAATTATTTCGCATGAAACCTAATGAATCTATATCTGACATGTACACAAGATTCACTCAAATTGTCACCTCTTTGCATGCACTTGGTAGGGAATTAACTAATGCTGAAATGGTTAATAAGATTCTTCGTTGTTTACCTACTGCATACGATGCTAAAATTACTGCAATTACAGAGTCAAAAGATCTGAACATTTATTCTATTGACAATCTTCTTGGTTCACTCATTGCTTACGAGCAAGGAGTAAGTCAAAGAAAGATTGATGCAGGTGAACCAAGAAAGGACAAGAATATTGCACTAAATGTGGAAGAGTCAGAAAGTGAACACTCACAACCTGAGGATGAAGATGATATAGCACTGATGACTAGACAATTCAAAAGCTTTTTAAAGAGGAAGCAGAAGAGACGCCAGCAATGGAATAGAGGTAAGTATAACAGAAATGGCAAGGTTTCTAATGAAGTGATTTGTTATGAATGCAGGAAACCAGGTCATATAAAGACTGATTGTCCAAAACTCAAAGCCTCTCCTAGCAAGGAGAAGGTAGAGGAGAAACCAATGGTAAAGAAGGGCAAGAAGAAGTTTCAAAAGGCTTTTTGGGCGGACTCAGCTTCAGACTCATCTGAGACTGAAAAAGAAGAAGAAGTCACCAACCTTTGCTTGATGGCAGATAAAGCTGAACAATCAGATCAAGAAGAGGTATGTGATTTAACTTATAATGAATTGTTTGAAGTTTCTGAACACATGCATGATGCATATAGGAAAACTAAAAAGATGCATGCTAGTTTAGTTTTAGAATTGGAAGAGCTTAATAAGGAACACGAAATCCTTAGGAAAGATCATGCTTTAATTGATAGCAACCACATGAAACTACTTGATGAATATGATGACTTGAATAAAAATTTTGAGAATTTAAAATCATCCTATGCTGAACTTGAAAAAGAATTTGAGAAATTTAAGGATGAATCTGAGCACAAGACATATAGAGTCAATTATACAAATCGAATCTTGGAGGAAATGAATTCATTTTACAAACTTACTATAAGAGCTCTCGAGGATAATAGGAACCCCCCTAAACATGAAGATTTTACAAATCCTAAATATTATCCTAAATTCATGAAATCCCTTAGAAGACAATCATATGAGAGAAAACATAGGAATATTTTTCCTAATGTTAAATGTAACAATTGTGGATTTTTGGGACATATATCTCACACCTGCACTTTAAAGATGAAACCTAATTTGGTGTGGAGAACTAAGATGCATAAACCTAGACATATCATACATGCATCTGATTATAAATTTCATAAAGGTGAACCCAAACTAGTTTGGGTTCCCAGGTCTAACATTTGAGAATTTTGCAGGTATACTCTCACACAAGACCTCGTGAGAGTATATGGTACCTGGACAGCGGATGTTCTAAGCACATGACTGGAGATACTGCTCAATTCATAACGCTGGAAGCCAGGAGTGGAGGCAAGGTTACACTTGGAGATAATACCACAAAGAAAGTGGTTGGATCAGGTATGATTGGAAATTTGAAAAACTTTTTCATAGATAATGTTTTATTAGTTGAAGGCTTGAAACATAATTTGCTTAGCATAAGTCAGCTATGTGATAAGGGCTATAATGTAAAATTTTTACCTACTAGCTGCATAATTAGCCTAAATGGAAAAATTGTTTTAAATGGAAAAAGGGTGAACAATGTTTACATGCTAGATTTAAATTGTATTCAATCTCCTACTGCTTTTTGTTTGAAAACTGTTTCTGATGAATCGTGGCTTTGGCATAGGAGACTTTGTCATTCTAGTATGAAAAATCTTAGAAAAATTACCCAAAAGAATTTGGTGAGAGGAATACCTAAACTAGACTTTACTAAGGACCATCTGTGTGATGCATGTCAATTAGGAAAACAAGTGAAGTCCTCTTTTAAGTCCATTAAAGATCTTAGGACAAGTAAACCTTTAGAAATTCTACACATGGATCTTTTTGGACCAGTAAGCACTGTTAGTCTAGGAGGAAAGGTATATGGATTTGTTATAGTAGATGATTTTTCAAGATTCACCTGGGTTAAATTTCTTTTTCATAAGAGTGAATCATTTGAGGAATTCAGAAATTTTTCAACTTGGATACAAAGAAAACTAGGATGTGAAATAATTTCTATACAAAGTGATCATGGAGGAGAATTTGAAAATGAAAGATTTGAAGATTTCTGTAAAGAAAAGGGGATTGATCACAATTTTTCTGCACCTAGAACTCCTCAACAAAATGGAGTAGTTGAAAGAAAGAACAGAACATTAATAGAAGCCGCCCGAGCAATGTTAGCAGAATACTCTCTTCCTAGATATTTTTGGGCTGAGGCGGTTAGCACTGCATGCTATGTTCTGAATAGGGTGAATGTGAGATCAAATTTGAATAAAACACCCTATGAGTTGCTAAAAGGAAGAACACCAAATTTGTCTCATTTGCATGTATTTGGTTGCAAGGTGTTCATACATAATAATGGAAAATCTGCCTTAGGAAAATTTGATCCAAAATCAGATGAAGAAATTTTTGTTGGATATTCAAGTGTTGGAAAATCTTATAGAGTATTCAACAAAAGAACTTTAGTCATTGAAGAAACCACACATGTTGTTTTTGATGAAAATGGAAACATGGAAGAGCCAAAAGTTGTTGAAGAAGAAATTGAAGAAAACTCCCAAAATATTGATAGATTAAATTTGGAAGAAAATGTGGAAGAAAATTTAGAAAGAGAAGACCCTTTGCCTAGAGATTTGAGATTTTCTAAAAACCACCCAAAGGAATTAATCATAGGTGAACCAAGTGAGGGTGTTAGAACTAGGCGTGGATTAAACAAGGAAGTCAATCATTCAGCCTTTATTTCAACTGTTGAACCCACTAACATTGATCAAGCACTTTCAGATGAATTTTGGATATTGGCCATGCAAGAAGAGTTGAATCAATTTGTAAGAAATAAAGTTTGGGAACTAACTACAAGGCCAAAAGATCAAAGTGTTGTTGGAACCAAGTGGGTGTTCAAGAATAAAATGAATGACTCAGGAGTAGTCATTAGAAATAAGGCTAGATTAGTAGCTAAGGGGTATAACCAAATTGAAGGAATTGATTTTGAGGAAACTTTTGCCCCTGTAGCTAGACTTGAAGCAATTAGGATTTTACTAGCCTTTGCCTGCTTTAAAGGTTTTAAATTGTTTCAAATGGATGTCAAAAGTGCCTTTTTAAATGGAGTAATTGAAGAAGATGTTTTTGTAGAACAACCTCCAGGTTTTGAAAACTCTAAATTTCCAAATCATGTTTTCAAATTAAAAAAGGCATTATATGGATTGAAACAGGCACCTAGGGCTTGATATGAGAGGTTAAGCACCTTCCTACTTGAAAGATCTTTTGAAAAAGGAAGTGTGGATACAACTCTCTTTTTAAGGAAAATTGGAAAGGATATACTTATTGTTCAAATTTATGTGGATGACATCATCTTTGGATCTTCAAATAAACATCTTTGTGATGATTTTTCTAAAACAATGAGTAGTGAATTTGAAATGAGTCTAATGGGAGATTTAAATTACTTTCTAGGATTTAGCATTAAGCAACTTGAGGAAGGTACTTTTCTTAGTCAAACCAAATATATTAAGGACATCCTCAAAAAATATGAAATGGACAATGCTAAACCTGTTAGTACACCAATGAGTTCTTCAGTTCAGTTAGATAAAGACCTTAAGGGAAAATCTGTTGATCAAAAGAAATTTAGAGGGATAATTGGATCTTTACTTTACTTGACTGCTAGCCGACCAGATATTATGTTTAGTGTTTGCTTATGTGCTAGATTTCAATCAGATCCAAAAGAATCACATTTGACAGCAGTGAAAAGGATTTTAAGATATCTACTAGGAACTCAAAACTTAGGAATTTGGTATCCTAAGTTTAGCTCTTCATTTGAAATTATTGGTTACTCAGATTCTGACTTTGCAGGCTGTAGAGTGGATAGGAAAAGCACTTCTGGAACATGTCAATTCATTGAAAATTCATTAGTTTCATGGTCTAGTATAAAACAAAATTCAGTGGCACTATCTACTGCAGAAGCAGAATACATTGCATTAGGAAGTTGTGTGGCACAAGTACTTTGGTTAAAACAACAGTTGATTGACTTAGGATTAACTATAGGCACTATTCCAATTTATTGTGACAATACTAGTGCTATTTGCATTTCCAAAAATCCTATTCAACATTCTAGAACCAAACACATTGATATAAGGCATCATTTCATAAGGGATCATGTATCCAAAGGAGAAATTGAACTCATACATGTTTCAACTGAAAATCAACTTGCAGACATTCTTACAAAACCTTTAGCCTTTGATACCTTCAGTACTTTAAGAACAAGGCTTGGTGTTATTGATTTGAATGCTTAACCAAAATGTCTTTGCAACATTGATACTTTTTGTATTTTGTTTTTGTGATTTTGTGAATTTTATGTTTTTGTATAAATTGTTTTTGAATTTATGTTTTTTGTCTTATGTTTTCTGTGTTGTTGATTATTTTTGTTGATTTTGTTAAATTAAAAAATTTAAAAATCAAAAATTTTTTTTGGAGGAAATCGTCCAGGACGAAATTTTTCGTATGGGACGATGTTTTAAGAAACAGTTTGCGCGAATTTAAACCGTTTTGAGAGCAGTTTTTTTATTGGATCGTCTGTACGATCTGTGATCGTCAAGTACGAATTTTTTCTTTTTCTCAAACGTCGGGACGATTGAATGCAGCGGTTGAGTGGATAAGACAGTTTTTAATACGAATTTCGTATGTACGAAATTTTTTTTCGTATGTACGAACATGTGTCGATTCATTGTAGGGGACGGTTTTCAAGAGTCATTAAAACGAAACGCTTTTTGATCGTCTGTACGAAATATTTTCGTATGTACGATCGGTCAAGTCAAAAAGCCTGTACGAAGGGACGCATCGTAAGTTGTGTTGAATACGAAAAGCCGTTACATTTTGGACGAATTGGATCGTCTGTACGAAATTTTTTCGTCCAGACGAACGATAATTTTTCGTCCAGGACGAATATTTTCGTCCAGGACGAACGTATCGTTTTCTTTAAATATGAAGGCTTTCAAACTTGAAAATCACACTTTCAAAACATCTTTTTCAATCCCTTTCTACATCAAATCAACTATGGCCTCCTCTAGCAAAAGACAAAAGGTTTTGGTGAAGAAACCTAACAGGAATGCCCCTGACAACTTCCTTTCCAAAGCAAATGAGGAATCTTTTCCTCGTTTTGCATCTGCAAAAATCACTCCGTCTCGCATTCTTATCCAAACGGAGTTGAAATTTCGGGTATTACACCTCTTCGCCTCAACCCAATTTCATTTCATTCTTTCTCTTGTCCACCTCTACAATAAGCAAACCTACCATTACTTCCTAGCCAACATGAGTTTCAATCCTGACCACTCTATCATTAGTTCTTTTATTTTTAAGAAAAAAGTTGAGATCACCAAGCACGACTTTGGTGCATTTTTAAACTTAAGGACTGAAGGATATAGAGCCCACACCCTAATGTCAGAAAATGTCTTCCATTGGTATGAAATCAATAGGGTAATTAGAGAAAATGGAATTGACAATCATGTTGCTAGAGTGGCCGGTATGACCCAAGATGCCCGAATCATCCAGCATATCCTTAGATCCTCAATTATTCCTAAAGCTGGTGATAGAATAAACATAACTCCTCTCCTCTCTTGTCTAACTTTTTTAATCATGAAAAGACAACCTATTGATGAAGCCCAACTCATCCTAGATCATATCTATGGGCTTTCAGAAATAGGACATCCTGATCAGAAGAGGAAGAAGAATATTTCTTTAGGGCACTTGATTACTTATGTTTTGGAGAAGAAGTACAATATAGTACATCCTGATGAGGAATATGAAGAGCCAGTTTACTACAACGATGCATCATTCAGACTGCTCTTCAAGGAGGAAAAAGAAAAAGAAAAAGCACATGGCAGTGCTTCAGAAGAAGAAGAAGAAGGAGTGCAAGCTTCTGCTTCTCAATCAGATTACCAGAATCTGATTGAGAGATTTGATAGACTAGAGACTCACATTGATCAAAGGTTTGATCAATTTGATGCTCACCTTACGCAGCAGCAACATGACATTGGTAATATTAGAGATGAAGTTCATGAAATAAATACCAATGTAATGTTGATGGCCTCCTACTTCAACCTCTTTGGCGGGATTCCTCCTCCTCCTCCTCCAGAACAGTAGAAGTTTTTTTTTATGTGTGTCTGTTGTATTTTTTTTGTGTTGTTATGTTTTTGTTTAAGTTCAATGTTTTGATGTAATTTTTTTTATCAATGAAAGTTTGTTTGTTTTAGATTTGTTTTGAAATGTGGCTAATTTTTATGAATTTCATTAATATTGTTTTTAATCTACATTATGCTTAAATTCGATTGTAATATGAGATTATCTATATTAGAAAATCTAGACTTTCTAAATTTATAATTTGTTTATAACTTGTTGTATTTAGAATTTTTTTTTAAATTCATGTCTATTCATTTAGACTACATAAAAATTAATATTGTTTTTGCAATTTTGATGTTTTCTTATTTTGTATTTCTATGCTCAAATGATATTTATGCACCTAGAAATATTTGAAATCTTAGATTATAGATTTTGGAAAGAATTGGTCAAATTACTCTTGAACATTGTACAAATGTACAAAAATCAAAAGGGATTCGCAAAAATTTGCAAAGTGAAAAAGAGGCACAAAATAAGCCCAACCAAAGAAAAATACACAAAAATGTGCTCCAAAACTTTGAAAAGATGTGCAAAGCACCACATGAGGTAATTCTCTTCTTTCCAAATTCGTTTAATCTCTTAATTCAAGTTGATCTACTGTTCATTTATATTCTATTGAACTTTGAAATATAGAATTTTTTTTACATCTCACTTGTAATGATTTTCAATAATCAAAATGTCTAAATCGAATCATGTCTTTGATAAATTCTTCTTACTTACATGTTATATCATTTCATAAATTCTATGAATTTCTATGATTGACCTAATATCTTTAGTTTAAAATTGCATACCCTATGTCAAATCACAATTTAGATTAAATTTTAACAATGAATTTCATATTATTATTTACATTTCTTGTCTTTTTCTTCTTCACTTTTTGTTGCGTCAAAAAGGGGGAGAAATTATTATGTTTGTGTTTGTGTTTTTGTGATTTGTGTCTTCTGTTAAAATTTTTGAAAAACAAAAATATTGTTCTTTAATGCCTCCTTATTTTAATGTACTCATAAATTCAGGGGGAGTTTAGGAGATAAGAGATTTATATTTTAACTTGAAACAATACTAATAATAATTGTTTTGCCATCATCAAAAAGGGGGAGATTGTTTGAATAGTTGCTATTTGAATGATTTATATTTGTGCAACTTATGTAGTTTTGATGATTCCAAACATTATTGTTCAGATGTATAGTTATCTCCTAACAAATTTAGAAGATTTGCACTTGCTCTTGTGTGTACTAACATTTCAGGAAAATCAGACTCCAGACTACGAAAACTTCAAATCAAATTCAACATATGATATTTTGTTTATTTGAAGTTTGTCTTTTCTTTAATTAATTTTGAAAGGGAGTGATTGTAATTGAGTGAATAAAATCTCACACACACAAATTAGGAGATCATGAAATTCTATACTGATCGTACAGGACGATATTTATCGTACTGGACGATCTGTCAGTTATCTCCTATAGAGCACTTGGAACGAATAGGAACTTGCTTTGGAAAATTTTTCTAAGTCCTATTCGTCCAGGACGAAATTTAATATCGTCCCGGACGATGGGTTCTCTGTAAACATTTCGTCCAGACGAATTTTACCATCGTACTGGGCGACCAGTCCTCTGGAAAATTTTCGTCCAGACGAAAATAAATATCGTACCGGACGAACAGCTCTCTGGAAAATTTTCGTCCAGACGAAACCAAATTATCGTCCCCGGCGATGGGCGCTCTGGAAAATTTTCGTCCAGACGAAATAAATAATCGTCCAGGACGATCGGCTCTCTGGAAAATTTTCGTCCAGACGAATATATTTTCGTCCAAACGATAAACCGACTTAGGACAGTTTTTCAGCAGTTTCTAGAACCAACCTTGTAATAACCGTTCGTACTGGACGAACCTAGTTCGTACAGGACGATCTGCTGTACGAAGTCATTTCGTACACATATACAAATTGGGTCGTTTCAGATCGTTTAAGTAAAATCGTCCAGGACGATCCATGATCGTACGGGACGATCCACTGCGTACAGAATTGAAAACTTGCAGTTTTTGGGCGGTTTTTCATGTCTTTTGTATAAATACTCCAAATTAGACTGCCACCCAATCTTTTTGTCATTTGATCTTCGTGCCTATTGAGAGAATAGCCAAGGGGAGAGTGGAAGAGAGCATTCAAAGGAGGATTCCTACCATTGGAGCAAGAAGGCTTCACTTGGATTGCTAAGGTAAGAATCTCTACTTGTGAAATTGGATTTCTTCACTCTTTTCTTTCTTCCTTCTAGATTCTTGTGAGAAGATCATTCAAGAAGGTCCGGTTCACTGCCGACACTTGGAGAGTGTGAACAGACGTGGGTTCTCTGCCTACACTAGGAGAGTGTAAAAGGAAGGAGGTTCTCTGCCTACACTTGGAAAGTGTGAACAGCCGTAGGGTTCTCTGCCCACACTAGGAGAGTGTGAAAGGACGACGGTTCTCTGCCAGCACTGTGGATTGTGTAAAAGGACGACGGTTCTCTGCCAGCACTGTGGATTGTGTAAAAGGACGACGGTTCTCTGCCGCACCGGGGAGTGGTGAAAAGAGTGTTTTGTACAGGCTTCTCCGCCTTGCTGTGGGTGCTAAAGGAGAGTCACTTTGTGGTATTAGTGCAATACTCAGAGGGTGCCTCTGAGGAGTGGATGTAGGCCTGGTTATAGACCGAACCACTATAAATCTGGTGTCATTTACTTTATTGCTTTTACGTTTCCGCATTTTAAATTTCAGTTTTAACAACTCTGTGGTTGAAAAACATTTTTCTACAAACTTTAAAAGAAAATTTTATTTCGGTTCAACTTTAATTTTAAGAGGGTTTAAAATTTTTAAAACTACCAATTCACCCCCCTCTTGGTAGCCGTGGGACATTTACTTAGGCTTAACAACCTAATTACTAGACTCAACAGTAGGAAGAAGTTTTATGGTGTGACTTCTATTAGGAGTGAATTTTTGGGGAAGAGGAGCAGGTTTGGACATGGAGATTCTAAGAGACGTGGTTAGTCGTGTTAGTTCCTGGTGGTTGTTGACCTTGATTTTGTCAAACCCCTGGGCATGATGGACTGAGTTGACCAAGTCAACCTTTGACTTGGTCAACCCAAGTCCTAATGGGTCAATTTTGACCCATTAGGCCCATTAAGAGCTCAAATCCATTTGAAATTAAATCTGATCCATATCATGGCTCAATCCTCCCGCCTTTTTGACCTAATTGACTGATTTGACTAAGTCAAATGTTGACTTAGTCAAATTTGGCCATTAATAGGTCATAATCACCTATTTTCATGGAATTAATAGCCCATTAATTGCAATAAAGCCCCATGAACGTTTTGAAATTCAAACCCCAGCTTAATTTGTTTAATTTCCCTCCCAATTAGTTGTGGATGAGATCTAGACCGTTCATGATAGATTTGGAAGCTTTAAATACCTAAAATTTTGTCCAATTTAGGATCTTTTTGCTCTTACTTGATATAGAGACCATCTCAGGCTCTGAGATTTGGTGAGAGCGCTCCCACGTCCTTCCTCCACCTTCCCCCACCAAATCCCGACGTCCAAACCCCGCCGACGGCGAACCTCTGGCAAACCTGAACGCGAAACCCTTCCCAGGCGAATCCCGCTCGATCGAAGGATATTTGGAGCTCGACGTCAACTAGGAACTTGTTCTTGAGGAGTCCACGAGTCCAACAAGCCCGATATCGACCAAATCCGCCGTGTGGATTGAGGTATATCTCAAACCATAGTTAAAACACTTATGGTTAATTAGCGTCGTCATTAGCGCAAATTAATTCGAATAAAATATCCCCCACGGATGCTCTTCATCTGTGCATGCTAAGTTTCAAATTTCATGCGATTTGATCGAGTTGATTGAGAGAACGAGATCAAAAACCATATAGGGCTCTCAGTCCGGCTTGTTCCAAGCCGTGTGCTCTCTGGACCGTTGATATGGTCGATCGACGGTGCAAATCCGGTCGGATCGCGTTGCTGTCCGACCGCGGGAGCTCAAGTTGAACCTCGAGTTCATCCGGCTGCATCTCCGCCGCCCGTTTCGAAGCCGCGCCAATCAAACGGCCCTGATCCCGTGCTGACGTGGTTAAGTCGCGCTGGATTATTCCGCCGCCGCCAGCAATCATTAGCAATGATTGCGCGGCGGCGCAATCATTGCAAATGATTGCGCCGAGAACCGCGGAACCAACCCGTGTCCGCCACCTGTCTGACCGCCGCCACCGCCGAAATTAATTTAAAAAAATGGTTTTAAATATTATTTTAAGTATTTTAAAATTCAGAAATCTTCAAAAATTCATAGAAAATTCATTTTTTACCGTTTTCGACGCACAATACCTCGTTTTGTTCGTATTTTCATTATCTACACTACAAATTTTTTTTATAAAAATAATATATATATTTGTAATTATTAATAAAACAACAAAAAGTATTATTTGAAAAATACTATTTTGATTATTTTATTATTATCATATTATAAAATTATTATTATTTTTAATTATAAAATTAATAATTATATTATGATTAAATTATTTCTTACTATTTTGTACCTATTTATTATTATTATTATTATTATTATTATATTTATTTAAATTTAAAAATGTATTTTCAATAATTAAATATTATTCTAATTACTTTAATTAGTTAAATTATCTAAAATATTACTAATGATTAAGTTATTACTAATATTTTATATATTTTTTAGTATATTTTAAATTTCAGAGATTTTAAAATATTATTCTATTTCATTTTAATAATTATTTTTAATTACGATTATTTTGAATTATTTTAAAATATCCTTTTAATCGTTTTAAACTTCAGAAAATCATAACTTTTTCGTTTTAAATCGGATTTCGATGCATAGCATCTTGTTTTTTTTGTAGTTGAATTCTGTAAGATTTGAGACAATTTCTATTTGAAAATGTTAGGTATATCTGATGTTATTGTGAAAACAGCAAAACCACTATTTTAAAAATACCCTATTATTATATTTAAACTTGTAAAATTCATATCTTTTCCGTTTCAAATCGAATTTTTACGTATAACCCCTTGAATTTTTCAAAAAAAAAACTTACTTTATTTTAAAATTATTTTCAGTCACTGATTTGACAGATTTCTGTCTTATATGGCTATTTAAGCATTTTTCCTATTATTTAAATAATTACTATCATAATTATTTTTAAATTACAAATTATTTTCAAAATTGTTTTTTTTTTAAACCTCGATTGGGTGGTCAATGGGTCTCTCATATACCTATTTACTACAATTTGATTTAATTTTAATTAGCTTAATTTCTAATATATATATATATATATATATATATATATATATATATATATATATATATATATATATATATATATATATATATATATATATATATATATATATATATATATATATATATATATATATATATATATATATATATATATATATATATATATATATATATATATATATATATATAAGTACTTTAAAACTATTTTGAAACTACTTATATGTTAAATCTCTTAATTTTGGGAGACCCATTGCATAAAATTTTAGACATGGGTTCCATGCATGAAGAGCAAGTCATGGGGGAGTGGATTAGTGAATGGTTGTGTCCCAACCATTCGCTAATCCCTTCATTAGGTGTTTTTAGTTTCTTGTTGTTAGTAGATTGCATGTGTAGGTCGCACCACGAGCACTTAGTTTAGGCTCTTCTAGATTTAAGGACATGGCGTGTTTACTGCTTTTATATGTTTCACATGCACTTATTACCTTGAGGGTTAGTGTGAACTTCAATTTAAACCCATTTAACGTAGTGACACCTTAATGACAAAAATTAAGGACTTGTCTAGCGAACTTAGAAATTTTCTAGGGGCTAGGATAGACTCCGGATTGACATGAAAACCTCAAAACTTAAACCTAGTGACGTCTAAAACACTCCAGAATTTTCTATGAATTTTTAGGAGTCTTTAGACCCCTTAATTAACCAATCATAATTAACCTGCTAAATAAGGCTCTGAGACCTTCTAAAAATTACAATAAATACATTTTAAGTCAGAAAATTACCCATAATACCTCAAACGGACCAGAATATGATCCTTGGCCTTATATAAATAGGGCTCCCTAGTTTGACTTTAGGTTGACCCCTAATTTGACCATAGGTGAAATTTACCGTTTTGCCCCTAATAATTTATTAAAAATCCAAAATTTTCTCCAAATACTTGGGAACACTTTATATGGATATTCCTGACCTTTGGGGGTGATTCCAACCAGTTTGGAGCTGATTTGGATCAAAATAATAAAAACAGTCATTTATTAGGAAATTTAGAAATTCCCTTAATACCCTGAACTTAGAAAATCCATAACTAATTGTAGAAAATTACAAATTAGGCAAACTCACTTGCATTAGACTCCTATTAGGATATAATATTTATTCAAAATCTTAAGTTTCTAAAAAATGACCTAGATTAGAAAGTCAACTTTTTGGTCAAATGTAGTTCATCAAGGGCCCGAAACTTAGAAAATTCATAACTTTGCCTAGAAAACTCCAATTTTAGTGTACTACCTGGATAATTACTCCTCTTAAGGTGTAGTATTTTCCTAAAGTGTTAGGAGACCCAAACCTAGCCTATTTCTTATAGTGACTTTTTAGACCCTTAGCTTAGTACCTAGGAAGACCTAAGACTTTCCAAAACTGGCTAATATTACTTGAACTTTAAATATTAGTATCATAAGCTCTTAAAACTGATCAACAAACTGAAATAATTAAAATGGATCCTAATTCACTAATATTTAAATTTTAGCTAAAATATCCTTTTCAAACCTCCAACAAATCTGAACTCTAGATAACTTTAACTAACTACCCCGCTTAGGACCTATCCAAACCACACCAATCATACACACACATAGAATTATTTGCTAGGGCACCACTTCTAGATCTAGGTTAGGCCGATGGGTTTTACTTTTCTACTGTGTGTCGGAGCTTTTTCGTGAATTTCATTACATGCTGTTTGAAAAATGATTGGTGTATTTGCTTACTTTTTCTGCACTCTGTGGATGATGTAATGAGCGCTAGATTTACCCCTAAGTTAGGAACGTCATATATATATACACTGTTCTTCCATGCAGGTGGTCATACTCAAGTTGATAAAAGGAGGGACATTATCATGATTTCTAACAATGTTTTATGCAGGTGCTTGCTCAGCTCCCCTAAATAAAATGAGGGCTAAAAATAATTATAATTGCTACAGGAGGAGCTGCTTAACCCTCATAATTAAGAGCATGGCTTGGCACAGGGTCAATAGTTTGAGTTATTTTCATTTCCATATATAACTGCTTGGAATTTTTATTAGGATAACCATGCAGGTCCTTTAAATTTTTTTTTTGCTTTATATTTGATGTAAAATTTGTAATAATAGTTAAGAGTTGTGAAATTGATATTTAAGTTGGGATATCCTTATCCAACTCGAATCCCAAAAGAAGAAGGCATCCCTAAAGGGGAGAGTCTTCTTCCATTTAGGAGATCGAGTTGGATGATTTCAGATATCCGAAGAGAAAAGACAATACCCACTTTCCAAGGGGGTATTATCTCTTCGTTTGGATATTCAAGCCACGACGGATCCAAGGAGTCTAAGGAGGAGATTTCCAATGAGTCTAAGGAAGAGATCCAAGGAGTCCAAGGAGGGAGATCCAAGGAGTCCAATGAGAGATTATCCAAAGAAGACTAAAGACTGGAAGATCAATATCATACTCAAAGTCATTTGCGTCTGTCATAGGCTTAGAAATCCAGGTTGTTGGCAGTGGTGCCCGGCCACTTTACTTTTCTACATACCCTGGTTTGTAATTAAAGGGCAGTTGGCCTATGAACATTTACTTGATTAGTTGGATTTATATTGATGTGTTTACTTGAGTGCGTAGTAGAAATATCTGCTTTTTCTATATTTATTTATTGCATGTCGATATTTATTTTCGTCTAGATCTCGTTAGGCTCTTTAAGGACTATAAACTTTTTTTACTCATAACTAATTTTCTAAGATTTTAAGGCTTTAAATAATATAAAAATTTAACGAACCTATGGAACTGCTGGAATCGTCCGGGGTCACATGCATATTAATACATTTCTCTCTCCTTCTTATAAGACACCTCCCTGCCTGCGGCTAGAGTCCGGATAATCTGGCCTACATTTCAATTAGTATGCATTGCATTAGTAACAAACTAAATAAAATTTAATTGCATTAGCTAGGAGCATCTGACCCACATAAGTCTAAGACTACTTAGGAAATCCTCTAGATGTCGGTCATATTTCCAAAGAACTGTACTCTCCACCCATCTTTCATAATTGACTTAATAGCATGGCTTTGAAGCGATTAGGTGGTTAGTTGGCTCCCTCAATCCAGGTTGGGATAAGTCCAGATTTTGCATTGCATTAGCTAGGACACGGGTCTTAGTGTTTCATAGAACACTAAGCCCAACATAGATTTAGGATTTGAGGCTACTACATTCGGTCTCGTAGTATGCCTTAAATAGTAGGTAGGTCCCTTACTTTCAGGGACTATAAATCCTACTTATATGCGTCACAAGATGACGCCACCTCCATCATTCTCTCACGCATGTGATTGATTGCTTGATTTTTCTTTTTATAGTTTCTCTTTAGTACCCTAGAGCTTCCGAATGCTGGTATGAGCAACGTATGTTGATTCAGCCCTTTGGACCTTTCTTCATTTTGGATAGGATTTCCTAGTCTATACCCATGTCCTAATCCCACTTTAGGAGAGGATAATATATGATCCTTAATCGAGAGTTTTCTCAAGCTCCGGCCTGGGATGTAATTAACCACGGGGGCTTATGCCCGTGTGAAACTCAGTCTCACATCTACTAAACCCCATTCAAACTGTTGTATCGGATGGGGGAAATCTGTGATTAGGTCGTGTATATTACTACCCATCGAGGTGTGTTGATGACAGCCCCTATCATCAATGGTTAGTCGTATGCACGATCCAATCTGTCCCTTCTAATTGACCCATTCGCGCGGTGCTCTTTCGGAGGTCTACATATTTCTGGTGATCACGATGGAACCAGTTTCTCTTTCTATCTTTGGATTCTATATTATCCTTTCTTGTGTGTACTCCAGGATTGATACTCCTTAGATTAGGTCCGTCCCACTCTTAGTTAGAGTCTTTCCTTAGTTAGGGTTCATTCCCCTTAGCTAGGGTTTCCTCCATACTCTACTTCTTTCCAGCCTTGCAGGCTATTCCGTCCCTTTATCAATTCATATCTATTCTTATCAAATCCTTCTTTCTTGATTTCAATTCTGATTTTTAACTTTTTAATTTCTTTTCTTGGCAGCAGTGCCATGGCTTTCTTTGTTCTGTCTATTACCTTTGCTTTTGATCCAGACGCGCGGGTGACTCTCCCTGAGTCCCTACTCACTAGTCCGCCTTTTGGTTCCTTCACTAACTCGACATTCTTTAATCTTATCGGGCCGACCCCAGTGGAGGCTGTTGCATTCTCTCCTCCTTAGAGGAGAGGACGCGTAGCCATGCACCCTTTCAGATGACCAGCTGCTCGGCAGACAGCCCGAGCACCTGCTCATCCCGTTCATGTACTTGCGCAGTTAATGCGCGCTGTGGCTAGGCGACCAGTGCCTAGGCCGCATCCTATTCTAGTTAGTCCTGCGGTTAGGCATCCAGTGCCTGCCGCTCCTGCTGCTCAGGTTGCCCCGGCCCCTCAGCGCCGGCAGCCTGCAGTAGTTGTTCCACCTGTTCGTGCAGCGGTCAGGCTACCTGCGCCTGCCGCTCTTGTTGCACAGGCAGCACCGGCAGCCTGTTGCTGTTGTTACTCCCATTGTTTCGGTGGAAGTAACTCGCATTCAGGTTTCTCCTCCCGCTTCCACTAGGAAGAGGGGTGCCCAGATCAAGGTGCCTTCGCCCTCTTCTAGCCGGATTTTTATTTTTGCTCGGCTTTCTCACCCCGAGGCTGTCGGGCAGACATCGGCACTTCCAGTCGTCCCTGTTCCTCCTGCCACTCAGGCAGTGGGTTCAGATGTCCCTTCCACCTCCACATCCGGCCTTGGGAGAAGGGCCCAGAGGAATATGAATAGGAGGTTGCATCTAGCTGCGTCAGAGGAAGAGAGGTAGCAGATGACATATGCCATCATTCATGACGAGTTAGTTCAGCGGCAGAGGAGAGTGGCTCCCAGACAGCAGAGGCCACGTCCAGTTATTGTTGCACCTACTCCAGAGGTGATGGTAGCCCCCCGAGTTGGAGGTAGTGCAGGGAGGATGCTTCTCCCCACTGACGCATAGTAGAGATGAGGAGGATGTCGCTCGTATTACGGCGGCTCCTCCTGTCGTCACTACTCTACCCTGAGCTAGGTTATCCAGGGACGCTGGTGTCTGAGCCCTCACCCAGAGGATTCAGAATATCGTTCGCTTAGCTCGTGGCAGACGGACCGTCAGTCAGGAGGGCTTACTCCATCAGATTTCTTGGGCTACCTTCCAGTTACGGAGACAGACTGCGAGGAGACTTTACAGTTGGCAGAGGGGGCATACACCCCAGCAGCCTGCAGTTCCAGTAGTTAGGCCGCCAGCAGTTGCTCCTGTGGTAGGACGACGCCCACGTCGTCGAGGACGGAGACAGCAGTAGGAGCCTGCCCGGCCTCAGGTCAGTTCAGAGGTGGTAGTCCTAGTGCAGCCAGTTGTTAGTGCAGCATCCCGTCGTACTAGATGGGTTTGGAGACGTTGACAGGCAGACACCCCTGTCGACCCAGTTCCGGCAGTTGAGACAGAGCAGTTGTTAGAGGCAGAGCAGGCAGATGAGGTGGCTGATCAGATGGAGGTTGTGGCTCCTTCTGGGTTCGAGGCAGTCTCGATGGTTTGCGATGATGATTCAGTGCCTACCCCAGACAGATCGCCAATACATATTGAGATAGAGTTAGCATCTAGCACTCATAGGATCACCTCTCTTATGAGTCCGTACATAGAGGAGATGCGACGAGCCTTTTTAGATGATGATGATACACTAGTGGATATCGATGAGGATGTGCCCGTACACCGGGTTTGTGTGGTTACCCGTAGAGGTCACTCGGATGAGAGAGAGCCCGATGACCAGGAAGAGCAGGGAGAGCCCGAGGTGGGTGGATCTCCCAGATCAGTTGATACGGAGGCTACAGTCCTGAACCTCCAGGCGCAGATGACAGAGATGGCCAGAGCTATGGCAGCCATGACAGCACAGTTGACAGCCTTAGGGGCGATGCCCCAAGTGGCCGGTGTAGCCGCTGCCAGTACTTCTAGAGATTAGCCAGTTGTGCCTCCAGTTACATTAGACCCCCTAAGAGTGGACAGGGTCCAGAGAGCAGTGCCTGCAGCACCTTCAGTTGTTCAGAGTCAGCCAGCTCAGTTGTTAATGGGTCAGCTTCAGGATCTGATTTCCCAGAAGGTAGAATAGGTCATTTCCTCCATGAAGACTAGAGAGTCAGTTAGCAGAGGGCGTCCTTACCCGATAGAGTATGAGCAGGAGCCCTACCTGTCACGACCCAACCCGACCGGAACGGATCCCGCTCGCATCGGGTCGTGGACAAACTCAACTTACTGAACTGATTCCAGGATCTGACTTTGAAATTTGTTTCAGAACTTTTCTTCCAAACATTTACACACAGAACAGCCACACAGAGCAACTATAAACATCAATTGCAGCGGAACAGATCATATATCTTTTTCTTTCTCAAAAGAGAATCATATACAAATACAGCTCATGGCTTTCAGACAGAAAGAAAAACAGAACAGAAAAATCATGACTGTACAAAAATCAAAAGTACCAAATACCTATAATTGATCAGACTCTGAACTTCTACTCCAAGACTTTCTTTTCTCTCTCAGAACCTGAAAACCACGCAGAAAATAAGGATGAGCTACAACAGCTCAGCAAGACATCAAACCTCCAATCACAATCCTCAAAATCCACATCAAACACATCAGACCAAATCCGTACAGAAATCAGATCAACAGAATCGTATATCGAATCAGAATAGAATCATACTGATCAGATCAAATCAAAACAGAACAGAATCATATCAGAATTATACAGAAATCAGAAATCATATCAATTTAGAACATATCATAATACATAATAGATTAACAGAACATATTAACTATAGGAGCAGCATGCAGTTGAGATCCTTTTGAAGAACATAGATGGTCCCATTGCTCCATACCTGAAGGGTTTCACCATACGGACTTTTCAGAAGCTACTGACCAAGGTCACCAGCCTACAGGACAGCATACCCGATGTAGTCCCTCCTAAGGTTGAGAGTCAGCCTTCGCACAGACCTCAGCGGCAGGAGTTTTTAGGGGCACCTCCACCTAGAAGAAGGGAGATACACAGTACTCAGGGATCAGCATATAAGGGAAAGAGACCCTTAGGCAGTTCAGCACCTCCACAGCAGTTACGCTCAGCTAGTTAGTCACACTCAGCTAGTCAGCCAGCAGTATAGCCCAGGACCTCCCGTAGAATTCCAGAGAGTCAGCAGTCCTTACAGGAGAATCTTAGTAAGGAATACCCTTTAAAAGGAAGAGTGAAATTTTTTTTAAAATTTCTTACTAAGAAGAACATACTTACCTTTCCCAGCAACAATAGAGTGGAGGAGGAGGGTCAGACTGAGCACCCACTATATTGTCCTTACCACAGATACATTGGGTATGTGTTAAAGGATTGTTTTATATTCAAGGACAAGGTTGAGAGATTGATGACCACAGTACAGATACACCTTCAGGATAGCTACCTAGTGCAGCCCAAGGGTAAGGGCCCTCAGACAGTTCAGATGATTTCCAGTCCCAGCTACAGTCCCATCCAGAGTGACAGTCAGGATAGTAATGGCAGTTTACCCTAGAGTTCTGAGGGAGAGTGGCAGTTAGCACTCTCCAAGAAGACCAGGAGGATGATAGACCGTGCAGTTCAGAGTTCAGAGGCAGTTGAGAGGAGGCCACCATAGGCCAAGTCGATAGTTGCCCCTGTAGTTACTACTCCAACACTTGTACCTTCTTCTTCTTATCTTTATGTTGTAGTGCCTACTGAGCACATTTCTTCTGCTTTATGTAGTTCCTTCTAGCACTTACGCTGAAAGACTTTGTTCTAACTTTATTTGATGAAGAAATAATAGAAGAATGTAATTCTGGCTACTTCTGGTGTTCTTTTCCTACTGTTTTTACTTCTAGTTCTACTTCTGCTTCTTCTAACACTCACTCTTTTACTACTTTACATGTTTCTTATAATATGGATGATTCTGGTGAAGAGTCTGAGTCTGAGTATGAAGATGAATCAGTCTTTGTGATACTAGAGGGTGGATATTACATGGATTCAGAGGATAAATCCAAGAAGCCATTTCCACTACTTTCCTTAGAACCAACACCTGCCACCACCACTGAACAAGAGGAATCTCCTATTGAGGATGACTCAATACAGGAAGTTCATCTGCGTTCAGGGAAGGTCCTTCCATCTAGGTTGGCTAAAAATATAAAAGATAAAAATATCATTATCCAACGTGATGACTCTATCCCTTCCTCCCAAGAGCAGCCTAAGGAGAAAGGGAAAGACCCTCAGTTGAAGGTTGATTTTAATGTATTGGCTCATCTAAGAAAAATTCATTCCATTCTTAATGTCTATGATACTTTGATGTTGTCACCTGACTTGAAAGAGACATTAGTAAAAATCTTGCTTGAACCAGAGACCTATCAAGTATTCTTTACTTCCGATCCCACTGATGAGGCATGTCATTTATACAACATGCCATGCATTACCTTCTCTAGTCGTGATCTTCTTTTAGGGACTACTGAGCACAATCGTCCCTTATATGTGACTGCTGAAGTCAATAGTTATGAGTTGAACAGGGTCCTCATAGACCAAAGGGCTTCAGTAAACATACTAACCCATGAAACTTTGAAGAGCCTCTCCCTAGGTCATTTGAAGCTCACTTCTGATAAGATCATGTTGAAAGGCTTCAATGACCAAAGCCAGCGAGCTCTAGGGTCTATCACCCTGCCTCTAAAATTTATAAATTTTCTAACTGAGGTAAATTTTCATGTGATTGAGGCTGACACTTCATACATGACTCTCTTAGGAAGGCCTTGGATCCATGAGTATGGAATAGTGCCCTCTACCTTGCACCAATATATGAAGTTTCTGAGGAATGATATTGAGTATATCATTTTTGGAGATACCCAGCCCTTTTCCGTGCATGAGATGTCTATGTACAACGACGCCGAGTACTACATACCTCGGAAGGCTCGTAGAGCTCTACCTGCTCAGTCCCCAATGATACATGATGTTGTTGTACAGGGTCCTATGCAGCCACCTGCTATGGTCCTATACAATCATCAGTACATGGTTCATCACAGGTTGGTATCGATCCAGGTGTTGCCACTGTCAATTATGATTGAGATCCCTCTCAGTTTGCAGTGAGGCACGATGTTCCCCTAGTAGAGGTAAGGGATATAGGGGTAAAGGAAGAGGTAGAGTTGCAATCCGCGAGTCGTAGAACCACGACACTCGTACACCTCCACCCCCTAACCTTTACACTTCTTCTTTGACTATAGAGTCTGACTCTTCTAATGATGAAATAATCGACATCCTTCAGCGTCCAGTCACTTCACCATCTCCTTATTTCGCTGGTTATGATTCACGGCCTACTTTTCGTATCCATTTGATACATGAAGGTGGATTGATTATTGATATTAGCTCAGACAAGGAAGAGGACTTCCGATGTCAGACTACTACCAGACAATCTCCCCCCCATCAGATACGCGGGATAGGAGTTGGGGATTTCAGTCAGAAATCTTCTAACACTTCTATAGTTGATGATGATAGCCTAGTATGGAGTAGTCACAACCCCATACCTCACTTATATGATACATTTGGGCCAGCCCGACCTAGGGAATGTCCCTCTATACCCCATAGTTTAGGTGCACCATTGGGTCCTGTGAGACAGGATCTAGAGGAGACCGCTATGGATATAGAGATCAGGAGTGCCCCTCGTTACTTTTCACCTACTGTAGAGAGCTTTATTGAGCGGGTTCTCATTCGTTCCACTTGGCCCGACGAACAAGCTCTATAGCAGGCCTGAGTCTAGCGGACCGATTTCCCCCAAGGTCTAGGAGGCGTAGGTTACATGGGGTTAAATCAGTCTAGTGATGCCAACATTCGTGTCATTTCCCATGCTTATCCGGTTGTTTCTCTTGCCAACGAATAAGACCCGGATAGTGAGGATGATATAATACTTGATGCTCCATAAGAGTTTGAAGATGACGTCACTTCTACCATGGACAAATTGTGTGAGGTAAACTTAGGCACTAAGTCAGATCCTAGGCCTATTTTTCATAGTGCTCTACTGTCTGATTCAGAGGCTCAAGAATACATCGAGTTGCTATCAGAGTTTAGAGACTGTTTTGCCTGGAACTACACCGAGATGCCTGATCTAAATCCAAATATAGCAGTCCATAAGTTAGCCATTAAGTCTGATGCAGTCCCTATTAAATAAGCACCTCGTAGGATGAGGTTGAAAATTAAATAACAGATGATCGCTGAAACCAAGAGGCTTATAGAAGCTAATTTCATTAGGGAAGAGAAGTACCCCACTTGGCTTGCCAACATTATTCTAATCCGGAAGATGAGAAGTTTACTGCTTTTCGAACACCCATAGGTGTCTTTTGTTACAAGGTGATGTCATTCGGTCTCAAGAACACCGGGGCCACCTATCAACGTGCCATGACTGTTGTAACATCAGTTTTGCTCATATCGTCCGGGCCGATCGTGGATCGTCCCGGGACGATCAGTAGAAATTTTATTCTAGGATGTGTTCAGAAGCTACAGAAAGATTTTCCTGTAAGGATCGTCCGGGCCGATTGGGGATCGTTCCGGGACGATCAGAGCATTTCAAAAGTCAGAGAATAACGGTTTTTATCGTCCAAGAAAATTAATTATCGTCATGAGAAATCGTCCCAGGACGATGCAATTTTATTCAGATCGTCCTGGACGAACGTGCGATCGGCCGGGTCGATCTCAAGTGGATATAAGGGAAATGAGATCGTTTTGAAGAGAGAGAAAATCAAATATTTTTATAAAATATCTGAGGAGAGAGAAAGTTGAGGGCAAAAGAGGAAAATTAGATTTTTGGGCAACGCCGGTCCGTTTTCGTCCGTCAAGACAGTTCAAAAAAGTGGTGTACGCAAGGTAAGGCACATTCCGCCTTTCTCAATTTTCAGAACGGTGAAGTTTAACGATTATTCTGTCCAGATTTCGTTTTCGTTAGCGAATTTTGTCCGTATTTTCCGATTGGTTCAGTTTTTACCGCGTAACTTTTGGTATGTTTCTGAGGTGCCGAGTGCGCACGTTTTGATTATTTTCTGGAGAATTTTTACCAGATAGTTTTGATTCAGCGGTGTTTTATTTTGACTGTAATTTCTGATGAAGTCTGAATTTGTCGGGGCAGTAGAATAAAAGTCTTGCAATATTGTTGTGAATATTCTATGCTAATTTGATAATTTGTGAACTTAAGAATTTTTGTGTAAATTTCGTATACTGCCGTTATGCTGCCGGATTTTTGTACGAATTCTGAAATTGTCCGGATTTGTTCTGAAATGACATGATATGATTGTGTGCTATGAAAATGGAGTTATAAGGGATCAGGATCCTGTGAGATCTTATCTGTGTCAGAAAAATCTGAAATGAGTTATGAAATCTAAAAATAAGTTCTGTTTCGGATCCGATGATAAATTCTGTTATGGTGTTATAAGCACATCTGTTCTGGTGCCATGAGCACAAATGGAGGCATAAGGGGCCAGAATCCGAGAGATTCTGTCAGTGTCTGGAAAGGGAGGTATAAGGGGCCAGAATCCGTTGAGATTCTGTCTGTGTAAGGGAATCTGATCTAATTTTTGATATGTTCTGAATTGATATGATTTCTGATTTCCGTACGATTTGATATAATGTATGATTCTGATACGATTTTGTTCTGCTTTGATTTGATCTGATCTGTATGATTCTGTTCTGATTCGATATATGATTCTGTTGATCTGATCTCTATACAAATTTTTGTCTAATGTGTTTGATGTGGATTATGAGAATTTTGATTGGGGTTTGATGTCTTGTTGAGCTGTTGTAGCTCATCCTTATTTTCTGCGTGGTTTTCAAGTTCTGGGAAAGGGAAGGAAGTCTTAGACTAGAAGTTCAGAGTTTGATCTGTTATAGGTTGGTACTTTTGATTTTTTGTACAGTTATGACTATTCTGTTCTATTTTTCTTTCTATCTGAAAGCCATGAGTTGTATTTGTATATGACCCTTTTTTAGGAAGAAAAATGATAGATGATCTGTTTCGCTGTATTTGATGTTTATAGTAGCTCTGTATTTGTGTGTCTGTTTCTGTGTGTAAATGTTTGGAAGAAAGTTCTGAAATAAATTTCAAAGCCAGATCCTGGTATCAGTTCAATCAGTTTGAGTTTGGTCACGACCCGATGCGAGCGGGATCCGTCTTGGTCGGGTTGGATCGTGACAAGCTTTAGTTGTATCAGAGCAATGGTTTTGGTTTGGAATTTAGAATTTGGATTGTAAGACAGAGCTTTATGAAGTGATTTGAGTCTGTTTGGGGTAATTTTGATTTGTCCGGATTTTTATTGTGTTGTTTTTATGTTTTATTTTCTGAATTTTTTGAATTTTCTGAATGGATCTGTCAGACCCCGATATGACAGACGGTCAGAGTGCCAGTTAGGCAGCACCAGTTGGTAGTACAGCCCCAGTGGTTGGTATAGATACACTTTCCCAGTTTACTATATTGGTTGCTCAGATGATTTTTATTGTGTTGTTTTTGTGTTTTATTTTCTGGATTTTTTGGATTTTCTGAATGGATCTGTCAGACCCCGATATGACAGACGGTCAGAGTGCCAGTCAGGCAGCACCAGTGGGTAGTACAGCCCCAGTGGTTGGTATAGATACACTTTCCCAGTTTACTATATTGGTTGCTCAGATGATGAGCGAGACTCACAGTAGAGCCTCTACTGTTCTATCTGAGGATATTGATAGACATCTTCAGATGTTTCTGAGATTGAAACCACCGAGGTTTGAGGGCACTGTTGAGCCCAGAGGAGCTGAGGAGTGGCTGAGGAGGTTAGAGAAGACTTTTGACGGCATGTAGTGTCCGTCAGACAGGAAAGTACCTTTGGTAGTTTTTCTGTTAGATGGGGAAACAGAACACTGGTGGGTAGGCCAGCAGGAAGCAAAGTTTCAGGGCAGATTGAACTCTATGATTTCTTGGGAATAATTTTCTAAGGTATTCCGATCTTGGTTTGTTCCCCCTTCTACACGACAGCAGATGCAGGAGAGTTTTTTGAGGTTGGTTCAAGGGAGCAGGATGGTGATGCAGTACTAGCTACCTAAGCCCAATATGCTCCGCAGCTGGTGAGTACTTCTACTGAGAAGTGCTATCGATTTATGAGGGGACTACGAGACAGTCTGAGACAGCCCCTGGTACCATTTCATATTTCTGATTTTTCTGAGCTTGTGGAGAGAGCTCGTCTGATAGAGAACGATCTGATGGCTACTCAGCAGTGGTGAATTGCGAGTAGGAAGAGGTTTGGGGGTGATTTGAGCAGTAGTTACTCTAGCAAGAGGAGATTTGTTTCTAGTTCTGGAGACTCCAAGAGAAGTGGACAGTCAGGATTTTTTGGTACTGCTACGACCAGTACGACCAGCTCTGGATATGTTAGTGGGGCACCTGTGTGCCAGAGTTATAGACGATGACATTTTGGCCAGTGCTACAGGATGACTGGTCAGTGTTTCAGATGTGGTCAGCCAGGACATCAGATTGTAGAGTGTCCACAGGCTGGATTTGATCGACGATCTGAGTTTCAATCTGAGAGCTTTGTTAGACCTGCCGGTTCAGCAGGAAGACCGAGGATTGTTCCTCCACGCCCTGTGATTGAGGGATTTTTTGGTAGAGGTGGTGGTTCGAGTTCTATGCCACGGAGACCACCTACTATTAGTCAGAGGGAGCCTAGTAGTTCTATAGCTTCAGCTCCAGCTCCAGTTCAGCCACGAGTGTACAGTCTGAGTCAGCAGGAGGCTCGAGATGCTCCGGATGTAGTGACAGGTATGATTTATATTTATGATCAGCCCTGTCATGTTTTGTTTGATTCTGGAGCCAGTCACTCATTTTTTTCTGAACATTGTTTTTATGCTTTGCATCTGGATTCGATTTTGCTACCGGTTTCTCTTTCTGTGATTTTGCCGGGTGGAAGTAATTTGATTGCTCGGAAGTTTTGTTTTTGTGAGATTGATATTGCTGGCAAGAAGTGGAAATTGAGTTTGATTTTATTGTCGATTTCTTCGTACGATGTGATTTTGAGCATGGATTGGCTGAGTCTGTATGAGGCTCAGATTGACAATTTAAAGAAGCAAGTGAGTTTGCTTATGTCAGGAGAGAGATATGTATTCCAAGGCTTACGAAGTGTTCTCTCTTGTCTAATTTCTGTATTAGAAGTGAGAAGAATATTGAAGAAGGGTTGTCCAGTATTTTTGGCTTCGATATGGGATATGAACCTGGAGGTGGGTTCTATTTTTGATATCCCAGTGGTACGAGAGTTTGCGGATGTATTTCCTGAGGATTTGGTTGGTTTACCTCCGGATAGAGATTTGAAGTTCTCTATTGATATTTTTCTGGGTACAGCTCCGATATCAAAAGCTCCGTACATGATGGCACCGAAAGAACTTTCTGAGTTGAAAGTTCAGCTTCAGGAGTTGGTGGATAGAGGATTTGTTCGTCCTAGTGTTTCTCCTTGGGGAGCACCTGTTTTGTTTGTGAAGAAGAAGGACGAAACACTCTGTATGTGTGTTGACTACAGAGATTTGAATAAAGTCACGATCAAGAACAAGTATCCCTTATCATGGATTGATGACTTGTTTGACCAGCTTTCTAGTTCTTCTGTGTTTTTGAAGATTGATTTGAGATCTGGATATTATCATGTGAAGGTGAATGAAGCTGATGTGTTGAAGACAGCTTTCAGTATTCGGTACGAACACTACGAGTTCTTGGTTATGCCTTTTGGGGTAACTAATGCACCTGCTATTTTCATGGATCTGATGAACAGAGTGTTCATTGAATATCTAGATCAATTTGTGATCGTCTTCATCGATGATATTCTGGTGTATTCTGTTTCTAAGGATGATCATGCCAGACATTTGAGCATTGTGTTGGAGACTCTGAGACGGCATCAGTTGTATGCTAAGTTCTCCAAGTGTGAATTCTGGCTGAAGAGCATTTCATTTCTGGGGCATGTGATTAGCGGTGAAGGTATTTCTGTTGATCCCCAGAAGATTCAGGCTGCTGCGAATTGGCCAAGGCCTACTACGGTTTTTGAGGTATGTAGTTTCTTAGGCATGACTGGATACTACATGAAGTTTGTGAAAGGATTTTCTCAGATTGCTACGCCTTTGACGAGACTGACACAGAAGTAAGTAGCTTTTATTTGGACACTAGAGTGTGAGGCTAGTTTTCAGAGATTGAATGATTGTCTGACTTCAGCTCCAGTGTTAGCACTACCGTCAGGTACGAAAGGATTTCAAGTGTTCAGTGATGCTTCATTGAAAGGGTTGGGATGTGTGTGGCATCAGCATGGTCAGGTAATTGCTTATGCCTCAAGATAATTAAAACCACATGAGAAGAATTACCCGACACATAATTTGGAGTTAGCTGTAGTTATTTTTACTTTGAAGATTTGGCGTCACTATTTGTATAGCGTCAGATATGAGATCTTCATGAATCACAAGAGTTTGAAATACATTTTCACTCAGAAGGATCTGAATTTAAGGCAAAGAAGGTGACTTGAATTGATCAAGGACTATGATCTGACGATTCAGTATCAGCCTGGTAAGGCTAATGTGGTAGCAGATGCCATGAGCAGGAAATCTTCTGGATTATCAGGTATTCAGCTCACTTCTAATGAATTTCTGATTTGTGATATAGAATATTTACAGTTGAAGGTGATTTCCTCAAGTAGTATGGATTCTGGAATTTTGACTCAGTTGAGCATTCAGTCTTCCTTGGAAGACAGGATTTAGGAAGCCCAGAAGTTAGATTGAATCTGGTAAGAAGCATGAACTCCAAATTTCTGATTTTGATACTATTTTCTGCAAGAACAGGTTGTGGATTCCTGTATTTGGAGATCTGAGGAAAGAGATTTTGTATGAATCTCATCATTCAAGCTACACTGTTCATCCGGGAAGTGGCAAGATGTACGAAGATATGAAAAGTTTGTTCTGGTGACCGGGAATGAAAAAAAATGTAGCAGATTTTATTGCTAGATGCGAGGCCTGTCAGTTGGTGAAGGCCATCAGCGACCAGGAGGACTTTTGCAGTCGTTGCCTATCCCTGAATGGAAGTGGGAGGAGGTAACGATGGATTTTACTATGGGTTTTCCTCGATCAAGACAATGACACGATGCAATTTGGGTGATTGTGGATCGATTGACGAAGTCTGCTCATTTTCTTCCGATCAGGCAGACCGATCCGGTGGATCGATTGGTACAGGTATATGTGAAAGAGATTGTTAGATTACACGGTGTGCATAAGGTGATTATTTCTAATTGAGATGGACGGTTTACTTCCAGACTTTGAAAGGGTATTCAGCAAGGTTTGGGTACGAAGTTACATTTCAGTACAACTTTTCATCCGCACACTAACGGACAGTCTGAAAGGACTATTCAGGTACTGGAAGATCTGCTGAGGCTATGTGTTTTAGATTTTGGAGGAATTTGGGAAGATCATATTCCTCTTATAGAGTTTACTTATAATAACAGTTTTCAGTCAAGTATTGGTATGGCACCTTATGAAGCTCTGTATGGCCGGAAGTGTAGAACTCATTTGACTCTGATTGAGGTTGGAGATAGACAGGAGATGGGTGCCACTTTTGTAGATGAAACTGTTAAGAAAGTCAATTTGATTAAAGAAAGGTTGAAAGCTGCACAAGATCGACAGCAGAAATATTACAATCAGAAGCAAATGTTCGTTGAATTTCAAGTTGGTGACTTTGTGTATGTCAAAGTCAGTCCGATGAAGGGTGTGAGCAGATTTGACAGAGTAAGTAAGCTCAGCCCAAGGTATGTTGGACCTTTTGAAATCCTTAAAAGGATTGATAAATCTACTTATCGGCTATTGTTATCTGATCAGATGTCTGATTTTCATAATGTGTTCCACGTATCTACTTTGAGAAAGTGGATATCTGTCTCTGGAAAGAAAGTGTCTGCTGATGAGGTTGAGATTCAGGAGAATCTGAGCTATAAAGAAGAGCCCGAGTTGATTCTAGCGTACGATGTTTATAAGTTGAGAAGTAAACAGATTCTGATGGTTAAGGTGTAGTGGAAGCACCGAACTGCACGAGAAGCGACTTGGGAGAAGGAGTCGGACATGAGGAAGTCGTATCCGTATTTGTTTTGACTAAGTTTTGATTGGACAATGTCAAGGACGACATTTTTTTTGAAGTTGGGGAGATTGTAACATCAGTTTTGCTCATATCGTCTGGGCCGATCGTGGATCGTCCCGGGATGATCAGTGGAAATTTTGTTCCATGATGTGTTCAGAAGCTATAGGAAGATTTTCTTGTAAGGATCGTCCGGGCCGATTGGGGATCGTCCCGAGACGTTCAGAGCATTTCAAAAGTCAGAGACTAAGGGTTTTTATCGTCCAAGAAAATTAATTATCGTCCTGAGAAATCGTCCCAGGACGATGTAATTTTGTTCAGATCGTCCTGGACGATCGTGCGATCGTCCGGGCCAATCTCAAGTGGATATAAGGGAAATGAGCTCGTTTTGAAGAGAGAGAAAATCAAATATTTTTATAAAATATCTGAGGAGAGAGAAAGTCGAGGGAAAAAGAGGAAAAATGGACTTTTGGGCAACGCCGGTCCATTTTCGTCCGTCAAAACAGTTCAAGAAAGTGGTGTACGCAAGGTAAGGCACATTCCGCCTTTCTAAATTTTCAGAACGGTGAAGTTTGAACGATTATTCTGTCCGGATTTCATTTTAGTTAGCGAATTTCGTCCGTATTTTCTGATTGGTTCAGTTTTTACCGCGTAATTTTTTGTATGTTTCTGAGGTACCGAGTGCGCACATTTTGATTATTTTCTGGAGAATTTTTACCGGATAGTTTTGATTCAGCGGTGTTTTATTTTGACTGTAATTTTTGATGAAGTCTGAATTTGTTTGAGCAGTAGAAGAAAAGTCTTGCAATGTTGTTGTGAATATTCTGTGCTAATTTGGTAATTTGTGAAATTAAGAATTTTTGTGTAAATTCTGTATACTACCGTTATGCTGCCGGTTTTTTATACGAATTCTGAAATTGTCCGGATTTGTTCTGAAATGACATGATATGATTGTGTGCTATGAAAAGAGAGTTATAAGGGGTCAGGATCCTGTGAGATCCTGTCTATGTTAGGGAAATCTGAAATGAGCTCTAAAATCTGAAAACAAGTTCTGTTCCGGATCCGATGATAAATTCTATTCTGGTGCTATAAGCACATCTGTTCTGGTGCCATGAGCACAAATGGAGGCATAAGGGGCCAGAATCCGAGAGATTTTGTCAGTGTCTGGGAAGGGAGGTATAAGGGGTCAGAATCCGTTGAGATTCTGTGTGTGTCAGGGAATTTGTTCTAATTTTTGATATGTTCTGAATTGATATGATTTCTGATTTCCGTACGATTTGATATGATATATGATTCTGATACGATTCTGTTCTGTTCTGATTTGATCTGATCTGTATGATTCTGTTCTGATTCGATATATGATTCTGTTGATCTGATCTATGTATGGATTTTTGTCTGATGTGTTTGATATGGATTCTGAGAATTTTGATTGGAGGTTTGATGTCTTGCTGAGCTGTTGTTGCTCATCCTTATTTTCTGCGTGGTTTTCAAGTTCTGGGAAAGGGAATGAAGTCTTGGACTAGAAATTTAGAGTTTGATCTGTTATAGGTTGGTACTTTTGATTTTTTTGTACAGTCATGACTTTTCTGTTCTATTTTTCTTTCTGTCTGAAAACTATGAGTTGTATTTGTATATGACCCTTTTTGAGGAAGAAAAAAAATAGATGATCTATTCCGCTGCATTTGATGTTTATAGTAGCTCTGTGTCTGTGTGTCTGTTTCTGTGTATAAATGTTTGGAAGAAAGTTTTGAAATAAATTCCATAGCCAGATCCTGAAATCAATTCAATCAGTTTGAGTTTGGCCACGACCTGATATGAGCGGGATCCGTCCCGGTCGGGTTGGGTCGTGATAACTGTCATCTTCGATGAGATGATTCATGAGCAAGTTGAGTGCTATGTGGATGATTTGGTCATCAAAAATAAGGTCCGCGAAGATCACCTTAGAGATCTGCGAATCATTTTTGAATGTCTGCGCAAGTTTGATTTAAAGATGAATCCGTTAAAATGCGCATTTGGAGTTAGTACAGGAAAGTTCTTAGGGTTTATAGTTCGCTACCGTGGCATTGAGATAGACCCCCTCTATGATCAAAGCCATAATAGAGCCCCTAAGAGTCTTATCCAGTTGATATCCTTCCAGGGTAAACTAGCTTTCTTACGGAGATTTATCTCCAATCTTTCTGGTAGGTGTCATTCTTTCTCTACACTAGTGAAGAAGGATGCCCGATTCCACTGGGATGAGAGTTATCAGGAGGCTTTTGAGAGTATAAAGCACTACCTGATGAACCACCATATTTTAGCTGCACTTATCCCGGGTAGACTGTTGATTTTCTACACTACGGCTCTGGATGAGTCCTTAGGTGCATTGTTGGCTCAAGAGAATGAGGAACATAAGAATAATGTCTTGTACTACCTCAGCAGACGACTGATACCTGCAGAGCTTTGCGGTACAAAAGCTTAGGCATTATATGCTATCACATAAGATCAACCTTATCTCTCGAGTTAACCCATTGCAGTACTTGATGACCCGTCTGACCCTTTCAGGTCATCTAGCACGATGGTTTATGATACTACTGAAATTTAATATTACTTTTGTTCCCCAATGGGCCGTTAAAGAATAGGCTCTAGCTGACTTTCTAGCCGATCACCCGATCCCTGCTGTTCTTTACTCAATAATGAGTTACCTGATGAATTCATCATGACTGTGGATGAACAGGAGTCCCCTACTTGGGAGTTTTACTTTGATGGTGCGTCATCCGTCAAAGCTTTAAGTCAAAATGAAACTCCTACAGTTATGGTAGGATTAGGCCTGATTTTTATGTCTCCTGAGGGTCATACTCTATGGTACTCCTATAGCTTATCAGAACCTCGTACTAATAATGAAGCTGAGTACGAAACTATGATTTTGGGGCTAGAGTTGTCAATCAGATGAGTCTTACGCGGGTGAAGATCTTTGGAGACTCCCAACTAGGGGTGAAAGTGAGCCGAGCCGGCTCAAACTCGACTCGTTAACGAGCTCGCGAGCTGAGCTTATCGAGCTTCGAGCTCGAGCTCGAGCCTATAATCGAGCTCGAATGGTTAACGAGCTCGAGTTCGAGCTTGAGCCTGTTTGGCTCGTGAGCTCGCGAGCCGACTCGTTAATTATTTATTAAGTACAATAATATATAATATTTATTATAATATATTAAAATATATGTTAATGATTACATATAGTATATTAAAATGTTTTATAATATATGTTGTGAAGCTAGTACAGTTGATTTTATTAAAATAATATATAAATTATATTATAATATATATTATAATATGTTGCTCATTAATGAGAATTGCTATGATGGCTTGATATGAGTTCACGTGACGGTTTTCCCAAAAAAAAAAATTTCACCTGACAGCTGCTCACTGCATGGAAAGCGGACACGGGCGGGAAAAAAAAGGTTGGGCGGAAGAAACGAAAGCAGACGGGGCAGGAAAATGCCTAATTGAATCGAGGCGGCTCACGAGCCGGCTCGAGCTCGTTTATTGAGGGACGAGCTCGAGCTCGAGCTCGTCTGTCGAGCTCGAGCTCGAGTTCGAGCTCGCTTTTTGACTAACGAGCCGAGCTCGATAAGGCCTAAACTCGACTCGACTCGACTCGTTTACACCCCTACTCCCAACTGATAATCAATCAAGTGGCTGGAGTCTACAAAGTACTTAAGCCTGAGCTCATTCCATATCATAATAAAGCAATGGAGCTCCTAAGCTTAATACCAGAAGTAACTTTTGCCAAAATTCCTAGATCTGAAAATGGGAAAGCAAATGCATTGGTCAAGTTAGCAAAAGAATTAGCTGACCATACTGGAAATCCAGTGTCTATTATTGTGCAGTATCGTCAAGCTCTGTGTCCCGCAGACTTGTCCTCTCCCAATCAGACCCTTACAGTGTTCGCTGTGGATGAGGAGTCAGATTGGAGAGAGTCCTTCATAGAGTATTTAAAGCATGGTAGACTTTCAGATGATAAGTCTATCGCTACTCAAATTAGAAAGAGAGCCTTATCATTTGCCTTTGTAAATAAAACTCTATATTGAAGCTCTTTTGACCAGATGTGGTTAAGATGCCTCAGTAAAGAGAAGTCTAGTAGAGTCATGAGCGATATACATGAAGAGCTTTGTGGTGCCAATCAATCTGGACCTAAAATGAAAGACATAATTAAATGCCTTGGCTACTACTGGCCAACTATGATCCACGATTATATGGAGCACCCTAAGAGATGCCACCAGTGCCAAATTCACGGCACGGTGATTCACCAACCCCCTAATCCGATGCACCCCACTGTTTCTTCTTGGCCATTTGAGGGCTGGGGCACAGATGTGGTGGGTCCTATAGACCCTCCTTCCTCTAAGGGTCATAGGTTCATTTTAGCCGCCATTGATTACTTCTCTAAGTGGGCAGAGGCTGTCCCACTTAAGGAAGTTAAATCAGAAGATGTGATGCATTTCTTTCACGATAATATTGTTTATCGCTTTGGTGTTCCACACCGTATAATCTCAGATAACGGCCCGTCCTTTAGAAGCACCAAAATTGCCAGATTTGCTTACTGCCATAATATTAATTGGCGATACTCGTCGATTTACTACCCTAAAGCCAATGATTTGGCAGAGGCATTTAATAAGACTCTTGTGTAATTGATAAGAAAAATTCTTATTGCAAATAAAAGAGAATGACATGATAAGTTACCTGAAGTATTAGGGGCATATAGGACTACCTACCGTACTCCTACTCAGTCCACCCCATATGCTTTAGCTTTTGGTGCTGAAGCTGTCCTCCCACTTGAGATCGAGCTCCCCTCACTACGTGTACCAGTTAGTTATAATCTATCTAAGGAAGATAATGCCTGATTGAGGTTGGAAGAGCTTGATGGTTTAGATGAGCTTTGCTTACGAGATTATCAATGCCTTAAGCTATGCCAGGCCCGAATGACACGGCACTACGAGCGCCTCGTTAGACCCTGTGCTTTTTGGGTAGGCGAGTTAGTTCTTGTTTTGCGTAGACTTATCATCTCGCACCATCGGCGAGGTGATAAGTTTGAACCTGTTTGGGAAGACCCATTCGCTATAGAGTAAGTTTATGAATGTGTGCCTACCTACTTGTTGATGCAAACGGCGTTCACCCAATGCCTGTCATCAACGGGCAGTACTTGAAAAAGTACTATGCCTGAGTCCAGTACTTCACAGGGGAGCCTCCCTATCGCCTATAGATATCCCTCTGTATATGTAGCTTCTAAATGGATTCCTCTTACTTTTCGGCAGTCTGCGTGGCCATGACGATTTGTCCTCTACAACGCGACGTTGCTTAGAAGAGTATGAAGCTATCCTTAGAGGTGATACACCAATACGCCGTAGAAATGTTTTGTACTTTTGTCTGTGCGCACCAATCACGTTGGTGCTATCGCATAAAATTTTTAGTTTGTTCTCCTCTTTGTAGGGCTTAGTCCCCCAGTTTTACCTATCGCCCCAGGTGTGGTCTGGGATATCAAAACCAATAGTTCGAGTCTAATTTTCGAGAGATGATACTGGGTCCACACCACCTCGTGACAGTTAGGTATGGTGATGGAGATCCACTATCCCTAGTTGAGTTTCTTCTTCCTATCAGTCCTGATATGATAGATGTAGCCCCTAGTCCATTCATATGAGTTGAATGTGATCAAAGATGATATAGTCATTGGTTTAGACTCTTTTTGAGAAAGGATACAGGGTCCATGCCATCCCATGCTAGTACAATGTGGTAATGTTAATCTTCTATCATGATCACGATTTCAGTTATGCATCAATTTCTATATGATTGTGCTCCCCAGTTCATTCACATGAGATGAATATGGTCTGGGTTATCAAAACCAAATGTTCACTCCTTCACAAGATCCTGTTAAATCTTTTTTCCAGTTTGATTCATGTGGCGAACATGATCTGGGTTATCAAAACCATCCAATACACCCAATTAAAAGTCTATGTGTGATAAAGGAGGGGAGCTCTTAGTAGAGCAAAACCGGTTGCCCTTGTCATAGGAGGATGTTAAAATAGTTGTTATTTGCATGCTTTACATTTTCGCAACTTGTATAGTTTTGATGATTCCAAATATTATTATTCAAATGTGTAGTTATCTCCTAACAATTTTAGAAGATTATATTTGCTCTTGTGTGTACTAACATTTCAGGAAAATCAGACTCCAGACTACGAAAACTTCAAATCAAATTTAACATGAGATACTTTGTGAATTTGAAGCTTATATTTTTCTTTGAATTAAATTTGAAAGGGAGTGATTGTAATTGAGTGAATAAAAATATACACACACACATAAGAAGATCATGTTTAAGTTATACTGATCATACGGGACGATATCAGATCGTACGGGACGATCAGACAGTTATCTCCTTTTGAGCACATAGAATGAATAGGAACTGGCTTGAAAAATTTTCTAAGTCCTATTCGTCCGGGACGAATTTAATTATCGTCCAGGACGATCTGGTCTCTGTAAAATTTTCATCCAGACGAAATTAATTATCGTCAGAAAACGAGTTGCTCTCTGTAAAATTTTCGTCCAGACGAAATTAATAATCGTCCAGGACGATCTGGTCTCTATAAAAATTTCATCCAGATGAAATTAATTATCGTCAGAAAATGATCTGCTCTCTGTAAAAATTTTGTCCAGACAAACCAATTTTCGTCCAGACGATTAACCGACTTAGAACAGTTTTCAACAGTTTTCTAGACCGACCTAGTAATAACCGTTCGTACTGGACGAACTTAGTTCGTACGGGACGCTCAGTGTGTACGAAGATATTTCATACATATATACAAATAGGGTCGTTTCAAAGCGTTTAAGTAAAATCGTCCAGAACGATCCACGATCGTACGGGACGATCCACTGCGTACAGAATTGAAAACTTGCAGTTTTTGGACGGTTTTTTTTGTCTTTTGAATAAATAGTCCAAATTAGACTGCCACCAAATCTTTTTGTCATTTGATCTTCGTGCCTCTTGAGAGAATAGCAAAGGAGAGAGTGTGAGAGTGCATTCAAAGGAGAATTTCTACCACTGGAGCGTGAAGGCTTCACTTGGAGTTCAAAGGTAAGAATCTCTACTTGTGAATTGAGATTACTTCACTCTTTTCTTTCTTCATTCTAGATTTCTTGTAAGAAGATCTGTCAAGGAGATCCGGTTCGCTGCCGACACTTGGAGAGTGTGAATAGCCGAAAGGATCGCTTCCTACACTTGGAGAGTGTGAACAGCTGTAGGGTTCTCTGCCCACACTAGAAGAGTGTGAAATGACGGAAGGGTTCTCTACCCACACTAGGAGAGTGTGAAAGGACGGACGGTTCTCTGCCAACACTGGGGATTATATAAAAGGGACGACGGTTCTCTGCCGCACCGGGTAGTGGTGAAAAGAGTGTGTTTGTAAAGGCTTCTCCGCATTGCTGTGGGTGCAAAAGGAGAGTCACTTTGTGGTATTAGTACAATACTCGGAGGGTGCCTCCGGGGAGTGGATGTAGGTCTGGTTATAGACCAAACCACTATAAATCTGGTGTCATTTACTTTACAGTTTTTACGTTTCCGCATTTTATTTTTTTTAAATCTTAAAAACTCTGTGGTTGAAAAACTTTTTCTACAAAACTTAAAAGAAAAATTTTTTATTTCGGTTCAACATAATTTTAAAAGAGGGCTTAAAATTTTTAAACTACCTATTCACCTCCCTCTTGGTAGCCTTTGGGACATTAACTTAGGCTTAACAACCTAATTACTAGACTCAACAAGTGGTATCAGAGCATCGTTTCAAAATCATAAGTTTGAACTACTTTTTGATTAACGTAGATGCCTATATTTGGAAACTGAAACACACCTGAGGGTTACTCTATCACTAGACCTCCACTGTTTGACAATATTCCTTTTGATTTTTGGAAAACACGCATGTCTACTTTCTTACAGTCACTTGATTATCGCATGTGGATGCTAGTCCAGGAAGGTTACACAAAACCAACTAGATTAGTTGATGGAGTTAGGGTAGAAACACCTTATGCAGATTGGACTATAGAAGAACGTGACTTAGCACAATTAAATGCCAAATGTTTAAACAGTTTCTTTTGTGCTTTAAAATCTGAAGACTACATGCGGGTTTCCACTTGCAAAAGCAGAAAGGACATATGTGATATATTTTGTATAACTTATGAAGGGACAAATTAGGTTAAGCAATTAAGACTCAATATTTTGTTACATGACTATGAATTATTTCGCATGAAACCAAATGAATCTATTTCAGACATGTACACAAGATTCACATAAATTGTCACTTCTTTGCATGCACTTGGTAGGGAATTAACTAATGCTGAAAGGGTCAATAAGATTCTTCATTGTTTACCTACTGCTTATAATGCTAAAATTACTACAATTACAGAGTCTAAAGATCTAAATATTTATTCTATTGACAATCTTCTTGGTTCACTCATTGCATATGAGCAAGGAGTAAGTCAAAGAAAGATTAATGCAGGTGAACCACGAAAGGACAAGAATATTGCACTAAAGGTGGAAGAGTCAGAGAGTGAACACTCACAACCTGAGGATGAAGACGATATTGCATTGATGACTAGACAATTCAGAAGTTTTTTAAAGAGGAAGCAGAAGATACGACATCAATGGAATAGAGGTAAGTATAACAAGAATGGTAAAGTTTCTAATGAAGTGATTTGTTATGAATGCAGGAAACCAGGTCATATCAAGACTGATTGCCCAAAACTCAAAGCCACTCATAGCAAGGAGAAGGTAGAGGAAAAATTAATGGTAAAGAAGGGCAAGAAGAAGTTTCAAAGAGCTTTCTGGGCGGACTCAGCTTCAGATTCATCTGAGACTGAAAAAGAAGAAGAAGTCACCAACTTTTGCTTGATGGCAGATAATATTGGTCAATTAGATCAAGAAGAGGTATGTGACTTAACTTATGATGAATTATTTGAAGTTTCTGAACACATGCATGATGCATATAGGAAAATGAAAAAGATGCATGCTAGTATAAGTTTTGAATTAGAAGAGCTTAAGAAGGAACATGAAATCTTTAGGAAAGATCATACATTAATTGATAACAATCACATGAAACTTCTTGATGAATATGATGACTTGAATAAGAATTTTTAGAATTTAAAATCATCCTATGCTGAACTTGAAAAAGAATTTAAGAATTTTAAGGATGAATCTGAGAGCAAGACATATAGAATCAATTATACCAATCGAATATTAGAAGATATGAATTCATTTTACAAACTCACAATAAGAGCTCTCGAGGATAATATGAACCCCCCTAAACTTGAAGATTTTACAAATCCTAAATATTATCCTAAATTCATGAAATTCCTTTGAAGACAATCATATGGAAGAAAATATATGAATATTTTTTCTAAAGTTAAATGTAATAATTGTGGATTTTTGGGATATATATCTCACACCTACACTTTAAAAATGAAAACTAATTTGGTGTGGAGAACTAAGATGCATAAACCTAGACATATCATACATGCATCTGATTATAAATTTCATAAAGGTGAACCCAAGCTTGTTTGGGTTCCCAGGTTTAACATTTGAGAATTTTCCACGAGTGCTCTCACACAAGACCTCGTGAGAGCATATGGTACCTGGACAGCGGATGTTCAAAGCATATGACTGGAGATACTGCTCAATTCATAACGCCGGAAGCCAGGAGTGGAGGCAATGTTACACTTGAAGATAATACCACAAAGAAAGTGGTTGGATCAGGTATGATTGAAAATTTAAAAAAACTTTTTCATAGACAATGTGTTATTAGTTGAAGGCTTAAAACATAAATTGTTAAGCATAAGTTAGTTATGTGATAAGGGCTATAATATAAAATTTTTACCTACTAGCTGCATAATAAGCCTAAATGGGAAAAATATTTTAAATGGAAAAATGGTAAATAATGTTTACATGCTAGATTTAAATTGTATTCAATCTCCTACTGCTTTTTGTTTGAAAACTGTTTCTGATGAATCATGGCTTTGGCATAGGAGACTTTGTCATTCTAGTATGAAAAATTTTAGAAGAATTACTCAAAAGAACTTAGTGAGAGGTATACCAAAACTAGACTTTACTAAGGATCACCTTTGTGATGCATGTCAATGTTGACCTCGATTTTGCCCAGACCCGGGCCTGGAGGGTTGACTTGGTCAAATTGACCAAGCCAGACCCCGAGACCCTCTCCGATGGGTTTAGTGAGTCGAGTCGAGTTTGTTGAGCCTGGACTTGGACCCTGGGTCAACCCGGTTGACCAAGTCAACCAGGGTTGACCACCTAGCGCATTAAGAGCCCAAATCAAGTTTAGATGCACTTGGACCTTGGCTTGGCTCAATCCCTCATCCCCATGGACCCCCTTGACTGGTTTGACCAAGTCAAACGTGGACTTGGTCAACCATGGCTCTAAGTAGGCCTTAATCACCCAATTAAGTGGGTTTAAGAGCCTATTTAATGCCAAATCAATGCCCCTTCGTTTTGATTTGAATTCCACGGCCTAAACCGCCCCTTTTCCCTCCTAATTCAATCTTGGTGCAATCCTAACCGTTCCCCTTAGGTCTAGGAGTTTAAATAGGAGAAATTTAGGTTTGAGAAGGATCCTTTTTCAAAATTCTTGAGCCCTAGCCTCCCAAAGCCCGAGAACTTTCGTGTGAGAGTTCCTTGGACTTCCCCTCACCTCCCTCGACCAAATCCCGACGCTTAGACCCCGCCGACGGCGATCCTCCGGCGAACCCGAGACGAAATTCCTTCCAAGGCTTCATCCCGTCGATCGAGCGTGCGTTGGATCTCGACGTCAACTAGGAAGTTGTTCCTGGAGAGTCCACGAGTCCAACGAGCCCAAGATCTCCCGAATCCACCGTGTGGATTGAGGTATATCTCAAACCCTAGTCTAGATCACTTAGGGTTAATTAGCGTTGTGATTAGTGAATATTAATTCAAGATAACCCTTCCCCATCGATGCTCTTCACTGGTAGAAGATGTGTTTAAAATTTCATAGCGTTTCGTCGAGCCGTTTGAGAGAACAAAGCAAAATATCGTTTTGGCTCTCGGTTTCACCCTGGATCCAATCAGGACCGTTGATCCTTTGATCAACGGTCACGATCTGAGGATCCCACGGTCTTGTTTGACCGCGCGGTTCGATCCCGCGGTTCCGCGGGCGGTCTGGCGCGATCTTGACCGTCGATCTCGACCGCGGAGGATCGGACGGTCGAGATCCTCCGTCCGACGTGGATAAGTTCCGCGGCATCATTGCCGCGCCGCCGCTAATCATTAGCAATGATTGCGCGGCGGCGCAATCATTGCTAATGATTGCCCGCGGTTCCGCGCGACCAACCAGCGACTGCCACGTAGCCCTAGCCGCCGGATTAGGGTTCTAATTAGGGTTTAATTATTTTTTAAGTATATTTTAATTGACAGAACTTTAAAAATTCGTAGAAAATTCATTTTTCGTCCGTTTTTGACGTGTAATACCTCGTTTTGTTCGTATTTTCGTTCTCTACCTTATAAAAATAATGAATATATTTTAAGTTATTAATAAAATAGTAAAAATAACTTTTTTTTTATTTATTTATATTATTATGTTATTATTATTATTAATATTATATTATATTATTATTGAGATTAGTGTTTTACTGTTTTAATGTTATCATAATTATGTTTTATTATTATTATTATTATTATTATTATTATCATTATTATTATTATTTCATTTAAAAATTATTTTTTTTAAATAGGCTTTAATGCCCTTTAAACTTCGAAAATTAATAACTTTTCCGTTTCAAGTCCGATTTTGACGCACAACCCCTTGTTTTGATCGTATTTGGATTCTGCATGTTTTAAAGGTGGTTGGGCTCAATTATTTTTAACCTGTCTGCAGTTATGTTTTAAGTCAGTCAATTGCTTATTTTATAAAACAATTAGTTATCGTATTCAAACTTTGAAATTACATAAATTTGTCGTTTTAAGTCCGCTGTTAACGCACGATACCTTGTTTTGGATGTACTCTGAATTCTGCATATTTTAAAGCTATTTCCAGATGAAAATTTTGTTTGTATCTCCCGTTATTTCAAAAACAGTGAAACTGCACTATTTTAAAATATTATTTTATTGTATTTGAACTTGTAAATTTCGTATATTCGTCGTTTTAAGTCGGATTTCGATGTGCAACCCCTCGTTCTTTTCAACAAGACGAGCTTTATGTTTTGGAACCATTTCCAGCCCTTGATTTTGGCTGTCTTGACTGTTTTCTGTTTTATCTTATGATTCGGTTATTTTAATATTATTTAAATTAATTATCATACTAATTATTTTTAAATTAAAAATTATTTTTAAACTATTTTGAAACCTCGATTGGGTGGTCAGCGGGTTTCCCTATACTTATGTATTATGAATTGAATTATTTTCAATTATTTTATTTTCCAAAAATATATTTATATCTATAAGTACTTTTAAATTATTTTAAAACTACTTATACCTAAATTCTAACTTTGGGATACCCGCTATCGTATGAAATTTTAGACATAGATCTAGATATGAAGAGCAATCATGGGGGAGTGGGTTAGTGAATGGTTGAGTCCCAATCATTCACTAATCCTTTCTTTAGGTGTCTTTACTTTTTATCTTTCGTAGATTGCATGTGTAGGTCGTCACACCACAAGCACTTAGTCTAGGCTCTCCTAGATCTAAGGACATGGCGTGTTTATTTTATTTATGTACTCCCATGCATTTATTACCTTGAGGGTTAGTATGAACTTCAGTTTAAACTCCTACGACGTAGTGACACCCTAAGGACAAAAATTAAGGACCTGTCTAGCGAACTTAGAAGTTTTCTAGGAGCTAGGATAGATCCCAGAACGACATGAAAACTTCAACATTTAAACTTAGTGACATCATAAACCTCCCTGAATTTTCTAGGATTTTTTTTTAGGGCTTGTTAGATCCCTTAATTAACTAACCCTAATTAACCTGCTAATTAAGGCCCCGAGACCTTCCGAAAATTACAATAATTACATATTAGGTCAGAAAATTACCCATAATAGCTTGATTTGTTTAGAATCTGACCCTTGACCTTAGATAAATAGGGCTCCCTAGTTTGACTTCAGGTTGACCCACAATTTGACCCTAGGTGGAAATTATCTTTTTGCCCCTAATAAATTATTAAAAATTATTAAAAATCCCAAATTTTCTCCAAATACTTGGAATCACTTTCTCAGGTCATCCCTGACTTTTGGGAGTGATCCCAATCAGTTTGGAGCTCATTTGGATCAAAATAGTAAAAAAGGGCCCTTTCCTAGTTAATTTAGAAAATTCCCTTAAATACCCTATCTTTAGAAATTCATAACTAATTGTAGAAAATTCCAAATTAGGCAAACTCACTTGCATTAGACTCCAATTAGGGTTTAGTATTTATTGAAAATCTTAGGTTTCCAGAAAATGGTCTAGATTAGAAAGTCAACTTTTTGGTCAACCCCAGCCTATAGTCTAGGGCCCGAGACTTAGAAAATTCATAACTTTGGATAGGAAGCTCCGATTTCAGTCTACTACCTGTCTAACTACTCGTATTAAGGTCTAGTATTTTCCTAAGGTGATAGGAGACCCAGAATTAGCTTTTTTCCCATAGTGACTTTTTGGACCCTTAGTCTAGTTCCTAAGAGGACCTAGAACTTTCCAAAATTGGCTAATACAATTCAAACTTCAAATATGAATACCCTTAGTTCTTAAAACTGATCAACAAATAAAAATAATCAAAATGGATCTAATTCACTAATATTTGAATTTCAATTAAAACATCCTTTTTAGACCCCCAACATACCTGAACTCTACATAATTTCAACTAACTATCCCACTTAGGATCTATCCAAACCACACTAGCCTTACACACACATAGAATGGTTTGCTAGGACACCACTTCTAGATCTAGGTTAGGCCGCTGGGTTTTATTTTTTGTTGTGTGCCGGAGCTTTTCGTAGTTTTCACTGCATGCTGTTTGAAAATTGAATTGCTGTGTTTGCTTACTTTTCTTGCACTCTGTGATGTGATGGGCGCTAGATTTACCCCTAGGTTAGGAACGTCATATATATATATATATATACTGTTCTTCTATGCAGGTGGCCATGCTCAAGCTAAGAAAAGGGGGGCACCGTTATGATTTCTAATGTTTGTTTTATGCAGGTGCTTGCTCAGCCCCCCTGATATAATGAGGGCTAAAATTATTAAATAATTATAATTGCTACAGATAGAGCTGCTTAGCCCTCAGAGCATGGCTTGGCACAGGGTCAATGGTGTTAGCATTTTCATTTTCATATAAACTGCTTGGGATGATTATTAGGATAACCTTGCAGGTGATTTAGAATTTACTGCTTTTTCAATAAATGTAAATTTGTATGTAATAATTGTTAAGAGTTGTGAAAACAACTTTTGAGTTGGGATATTCTTATCCAGCTTGAATTCTAAAAGAGGAAGGCATCCCTAAGGGGAGAGTCTTCTTCCATTTGGAAGATCGAGCTGGATGGCTTTAGATATCTAAAGAGAAAAAGCAATACCTCCATATTGGGGGAATTATTTCTTCGTTTGGATATTCAAGCCACGACGGATCCAAGGAGTCCAAGGAGGAGAGATCCAAGAAGTCTAAGGAGAAGATACCCATAAGACTAAAGATTTGAAGACCCAATATCCCACTCAAAGTTGTTGGCGTCTGTCATAGGCTTAGAAAATTCGGGTTGTTGGCAGTGGTGCCCGGCCACTTTACTTTTCTGCATACCCTGGGTTGTAATTAAAGGGCAGTTGGCCTATGGACATTTACTTGATTAGTTGGATTTATATCGATATGTTTACTTGATTGCGCAGTAGAAATTGCTTGCTTTTCTTAGGTTTCTTTTCTTGCATGTCGATTTTGTTTTCGCCTGGATTTCGTTAGGCTCATTAAGGACTATAAAATTCTTCTACTCGTAATTAATATTTGAAAATTTAAGTTTTAAATAACATAGAAACTTAACGAACCTAAGGAATTGCCGGAATCGTCCGGGGTCGCATGCATATTACTGCATCTTCTCTCTCCTTCTAATAAGACATCTCCCTGCCTGCGGGTAGAGTCCGGATAATCTGGCCTATGAGGATGAAGTGCCGGACCTAGGGAGACTCAGTCTTTTCTAAAAATTATTTTATATTAAGCCTGTTTTTAAAATCCAAAGCATTCATGAGCTGACATTTCAACTGGCATGCATTGCATTAGTAACCAACTAATTAAAATTTAATTGCATTAGTTAGGGGCATTCACCCAACATAAGTCTAGGACCATTTAGGAAATCCTCTAGATGTCGGTCCTCCTTCCAATAAACTGTACCTCCCACCCATCTTTCATAATTGACCTGATAGCATGGTTTTGAAGCGATTAGGTGGTTAGCTGGCTCCCCCAATCCAGGCGGGATAAGTCCAGATCTTTGCATCGAATTAGCTAGGACACTGGTCTTAGTGTGTGTCAAACACTAAGTCCAACCTAGATTTAAGATTCGAGGCTACTACATTCGGTCTCGTAGTAAGCCTTAAATAGTAGGTAGGTCCTTTCTTTTCAAGGACCCTAAATCCTACTTATCCGCGTTACAGGATGACGCCACCTCCATCCTTCTCTCACGCATGTGGTTGATTGTTTGTCTTTCTTTTTCCAGTTTCTCTCTAGTGCCCTAGAGCCTCCGAATGTTGGTTTGAGCCACGCATGTCGATTCAGCCCTTCGGACCTTTCTTCCATTTGAGTAGGATTTCCTAGTCTGTACCCTTGTGCCAATCCCACTTTAGGAGAGGATAATGTATAATCCTTAATCGAGAGTTTTCTCAGGCTCCGGCTTGGGATGTAATTAACCACGGGGGCTTGCGCCCGTGGGAAACTCGGTCCCACATCTACTAAACCTCATTCGAGCTCTTTCATCGGATGGGGGAAACCCGTGATTTGGTCATGTATATTACTACCCATCGAGGTGTGTTGGTGAAAGCCTCTATCCTCAATGGTCAGTCGTATGCGCGATCCAATCTGTCCCTTCCAATCGACCCGTTCGCGCGGTGCTCTTTCGGAGGTCCACAGTCAATTAGGAAAATAAATGAAGTCCTCTTTTAAGTCCAATAAAGATCTTAGGACCAGTAAACCTTTAGAAATTCTTCACATGGATCTTTTTGGACCTGTAGGAACTGTAAGTCTAGGAGGGAAGGTATACGGATTTGTTATAGTGGATGATTTCTCAAGATTCACTTAGGTTAGATTTTTTTTTCATAAGAGTGAATCGTTTGAGGAATTCAAAAATTTTTCTACTTGGATTCAAAGAAAACTAGGGAGTGAAATAATTTCTATACAAAGTGATCATGGAGGAGAATTTGAAAATAAAAGATTTGAAAATTTCTGTAAAGAAAAAGGGATTGATCACAATTTTTCTACACCTAGAACCCCTCAACAAAATGGGGTAGTTGAAAGGAAAAACAGAACATTAATAGAAGCCTCCCGAGCAATGTTGGCAGAATACTCACTTCCTAGATATTTTTGGGCTGAGGCGGTTAGCACTGCATGTTATGTTCTGAATAGGGTGAATGTGAGATCAAATTTGAATAAAACACCCTATGAGTTGCTAAAAGGTAGAACACCTAATTTATCTCATTTGCATGTATTTGGTTACAAGGTGTTCATACATAATAATGGAAAATCTGCCTTAGGAAAATTTGATCCAAAATCAGATAAAGGAATTTTTGTTGGATATTCAAGTGTTGGAAAATCTTATAGGGTATTCAACAAAAGAACTTTATTCATTGAAGAAACCACACATGTTGTGTTTGATGAATCTGGCAATTTGGAAGAGCCAAATGTTGTTGAAGAAGAGATTGAAGATAACTCCCAAAAGATTGATAGATTAAATTTGGAAGAAAATTTAGAAAGAGAAAACCTTTTGCCTTGAGATTTGAGATTTTCTAAAAAACCACCCAAATGAGTTGATTATAGGTGAACCAAGTGAGGGTGTTAGAACTAGGCGTGGATTAAACAAGGAAGTCAATCATTCAGCTTTTATTTCAACTATTGAACCCACTAATATTGATCAAGCACTTTCTGATGAATTTTGGATATTGGTCATGCAAGAAGAGTTAAATCAATTTGTAAGAAATAAAGTTTGGGAATTAACTACAAGGCCAAAAGATCAAAGTGTTGTTGGAACCAAGTGGGTATTCAAAAATAAAATGAATGACTCAGGAGCAGTCATTAGAAATAAGGCTAGATTAGTTGCTAAGAGGTATAATCAAATTGAAGGAATTGATTTTGAGGAGACTTTTGTCTTTGTAGCTAGACTTGAAGAAATTAGGGTTTTACTAGTCTTTGCCTGTTTTAAAGGTTTTAAATTGTTTCAAATGGATGTCAAGAGTGCCTTTTTAAATGGGGTAATTGAGGAAGATGTTTTTGTAGAACAACATCTAGGTTTTGAAAATTTTAAATACCCAAATCATGTTTTTAAGTTAAAAAAGGCATTATATGGATTGAAACAGGTACCTAGGGCTTGGTATGAGAGGTTGAGCATCTTCCTACTTGAAAGATCTTTTGAAAAAGGAAGTGTGGATACAACTCTCTTTTTAAGGAAATTTGAAAAGGATATACTTATTGTTCAAATTTTTGTGGATGACATCATCTTTGGATCTTCAAATAAAAATCTTTGTGATAATTTTTCTAAAACAATGAGTAGTTAATTTGAAATGAGTTTAATAGGAGATTTAAATTACTTTCTAGGATTTAACATTAAGCAACTTGAGGAAGAAACATTTCTTAGTCAAACTAAATATATTAAGGACATCCTCAAAAAATATGAAATGTACAATGCTAAACCTGTTAGTACACCAATGAGTTCCTCAGTTCAGTTGGATAAGGACCTTAAGGGAAAATCTGTTGATCAAAAGAAATTTAGAGGGATAATTGGATCTTTACTTTACTTGACTGCTAGCCGACCAGATATTATGTTCAGTGCTTGCTTATGTGCTAGATTTCAATCAGATCCAAAAGAATCATATTTGACAGCAATGAAAAGGATTTTAAGATATTTACTAGGAACTCAAAACTAAAGTAATTAAGTTAGTATCTAGCACTCATAGGATCACCTTGGCTACTACTGGCCAACTATGATCCACGATTATATGGAGCACGCTAAGAGATGCCACCAGTGCCAAATTCATGGCACGTCGATTCACCAACCGCCTAATCCGTTGCACCCCTCTGTTTCTTCTTAGCCATTTGAGGGCTGGGGCACAGATGTGGTGGGTCCTATAGACCCTCCTTCCTCTAAGGGTCATAGGTTCATTTTAGTCGCCATTGATTACTTCTCTAAGTGGGCAGAGGCTGTCCGACTTAAGAAAGTTAAATCAGAAGATGTGATGCATTTCTTTCGCGATAATATTGTTTATCGCTTTGGTGTTCCGCGCCGTATAATCTCAGATAACGGCCCGTCCTTTAGAAGCACCAACCAGATTTGCTCGCTGCCATAACATTAATTGGCGTTACTCGTCGATTTACTACCCTAAAGCCAATGGCTTGGCAGAGACATTTAATAAGACTCTTGTGTAATTGATAAGGAAAATTCTTGTTGCAAATAAAAGAGAATGACATGATAAGTTACCTGAAGTATTAGGGGCATATAGGACTACCTACCGTATTCCTACTCAGTCAACCCCATATATTTTAGCTTTTGGTGCTGAAGATGTCCTCCCACTTGAGATCGAGCTCCCCTCACTACGTGTAGCAGTTAGTTGTAATCTATCTGAGAAAGATAATGCCCGATTGAGGTTGGAAGAGCTTGATGGTTTAGATGAGCTTCGCTTACAAGCTTATCAATGCATTAATCTATGCCAGGCCCGAATGACACGGCACTACGAGCGCCTCGTTAGACCCCGTGCTTTTTGGGTAGGCGAGTTAGTTCTTATTTTGCGTAGGCTTATCATCTCGCACCATCGGCGAGGTGGTAAGTTTGAACCTGTTTGGGAAGACCCATTCGCTATAGAGTAAGTTTATGAATGTGGTGCCTACCTACTTGTTGATGCAAACGGCATTCACCCAATGCCCGTCATCAATGGGCAGTACTTGAAAAAGTACTATGCCTGAGTCCAGTACTTCACAGGGGAGCCTCCCTACCGCCTATAGATATCCCTCTGTATATGTAGCTTCTAAAAGGATTCCTCTTACTTTTCGCCAGTCTGCGTGGCCACGACGATTTGTCCTCTACCATGCGATGTTGCTTAGAATAGTATGAAGTTATCCTTATAGGTGATACACCAATACGCCGTAGGGATGTTTTGTACTTTTGTCTGTACGCACCAATCACGTTGGTGCTATCGCATAAAATTTTTAGTTTGTTCTCCTCTTTGTATGGCTTAGTCCCCCAGTTTTACCTACCGCCCCAGATGTGGTATGGATATCAAAACCAATAGTTCGAGTCTAGTTTTTGAGCGATGATACTGGGTCCACACCACCTCGTTACAGTTAGGTATGGTGATGGAGATCCACTATCCCTAGTTGAGTTTCTTCTTCCTATCAGTCCTGATATGATAGATGTAGCCCCTAGTCTATTCATATGAGTTGAATGTGATCAAAGATGTTAGAGTCATTGGTTTAGACTCTTTTTGAGAAAGGATACAAGGTCCATGCCATCCCATGCTAGTAAAATGTGGTAATGTTAATCTTTTATCCTGATCATGATTTCAGTTATTCATTAATTTCTATATGATTGTGCTCCCCAGTTCATTCACATGAGATGAATATGGTCTGGGTTATCAAAACCAAATGTTCACTCCTTCACAAGATCCTGTTAAATCTTTTTTCCAGTTTGATTCATGTGGCGAACATGATCTGGGTTATCAAAACCATCCAATACTCCCAATTAAAAGTCTATGTGTGATAAAGGAAGGGAGCTCTTAGTAGAGCAAAACTTGTTGCCCTTGTCATAGGAGGATGTTAAAATAGTTGCTATTTGCATGCTTTACATTTTTGCAACTTGTATAGTTTTGATGATTTCAAATATTATTGTTCAAATGTGTAGTTATCTCCTAACAATTTTAGAAGATTTATATTTGCTCTTGTGTGTACTAACATTTCAGGAAAATCAGACTCCAGACTACGAAAACTTCAAATCAAATTCAACATGAGATACTTTTTGAATTTGAAGCTTATATTTTTCTTTGAATTAAATTTAAAAGGGAGTGATTGTAATTGAGTGAATAAAAACATACACACACACACACATAAGAAGATCATATTTAAGTTATATTGATCATACGGGATGATATCAGATCGTACGGGACGATCAGATAGTTATCTCCTTTTGAGCACATAGAACGAATAGGAACTGGCTTGAAAAATTTTCTAAGTCATATTCGTCCGGGACGAATTTAATTATCGTCCAGGACGATCTGGTCTCTATAAAATTTTCGTCCAGACGAAATTAATTATCGTCAGAAAACGAGTTGCTCTCTGTAAAATTTTCGTCCAGACAAAATTAATAATCGTTCAGGACGATCTGGTCTCTGTAAAACTTTCGTCCAGACAAAATTAATTATCGTCAGAAAATGATCTGCTCTCTGTAAAAATTTTGTCCAGACGAACCAATTTTCGTCCAGACGATTAACCGACTTAGAACAGTTTTCAGCAGTTTTCTAGACCGACCTAGGAATAACCGTTCGTACTGGACAAACTTAGTTCATACGGGACGATCAGTGTGTACGAAGACATTTCATACACATATACAAATAGGGTCGTTTCAAAGCGTTTAAGTAAAATCGTCCAGGACGATCCACGATCGTACGGGACGATCCACTGCGTACAGAATTGAAAACTTGCAGTTTTTGGACGGTTTTTCTTGTCTTTTGAATATATAGTACAAATTAGACTGCCACCAAATCTTTTTGTCATTTGTTCTTCATGCCTCTTGAGAGAATAGCAAAGGAGAGAGTGTGAGAGTGCATTCAAAGGAGGATTCCTACCACTGGAGCGTGAAGGCTTCACTTGGAGTTCAAATGTAAGAATCTCTACTTGTGAATTGAGATTACTTCACTCTTTTCTTTCTTTATTCTAGATTTCTTGTGCGAAGATCTGTCAAGGAGATCCAGTTCGCTGCCGACACTTGGAGAGTGTGAATAGCCGAAAGGATTGCTTCCTACACTTGGAGAGTGTGAACAGCTGTAGGGTTCTCTGCCCACACAAGGAGAGTGTGAAAGGATAGAAGGGTTCTCTACCCATAGTAGGAGAGTGTGAAAGGACGGACGGTTCTCTGCCAACACTGGGGATTGTATAAAAGGGACGACGGTTCTCTGCCGCAGCGAGTAGTGGTGAAAAGAGTGTGTTTGTAAAGGCTTCTCCGCCTTGCTGTGGGTGCAAAAGGAGAGTCACTTTGTGGTATTAGTGCAATACTCAGAGGGTGCCTCCGGTGAGTGGATGTAGGTCTGGTTATAGACTGAACCACTATAAATCTGGTGTCATTTACTTTACAGTTTTTACGTTTCCGCATTTTATTTTTTTTAAGTCTTAAAAACTCTGTGGTTGAAAAACTTTTTCTACAAAACTTAAAAGAAATAATTTTTATTTCGGTTCAACATAATTTTAAAAGAGGGCTTAAAATTTTTAAACTACAAATTCACCCCTCTCTTGGTAGCCTTTGGGACATTAACTTAGGCTTAACAACCTAATTACTAGACTCAACAAGTGGTATCAGAGCATCGTTTCAAAATTATAAGTTTGAACTACTTTTTTATTAACGTAGATGGCTACATTTGGAAACCGAAACACACCTGAGGGTTACTCTATCACTAGACCTCCACTGTTTGACAATATTCCTTTTGATTTTTGGAAAATACGCATGTCTACTTTCTTACAGTCACTTGATTATCGCATGTGGATGCTAGTCCATGAAGGTTACACAAAACCAACTAGATTTGTTGATGGAGTTAGGGTAGAAACACCTTATGCAGATTGGACTATAGAAGAACGTGACTTAGCACAATTAAATGCCAAATGTTTAAACAGTTTCTTTTGTGCTTTAAAATCTAAAGACTACATGCGGGTTTCCACTTACAAAAGCAGAAATGACATATGAGATATACTTTGTATAACTTATGAAGGGACAAATGAGGTTAAGCAATTAAGACTCAATATCTTGTTACATGACTATGAATTGTTTCGCTTGAAACCAAATGAATCTATTTCAGACATGTACACAAGATTCACACAAATTGTCACTTCTTTGCATGCACTTGGTAGGGAATTAACTAATGCTGAAATGGTCAATAAGATTCTTCATTGTTTACCTACTGCTTATAATGCTAAAATTACTGCAATTACAGAGTCTAAAGATCTAAACATTTATTCTATTGACAATCTTCTTAGTTCACTCATTGCATATGAGCAAGGAGTAAGTCAAAGAAAGATTAATGCAGGTGAACTACGAAAGGACAAGAATATTGCACTAAAGGTGGAAGAGTCAGAGAGTGAACACTCACAACCTGAGGATGAAGACGATATTGCATTGATGACTAGACAATTCAGAAGCTTTTTAAAGAGGAAGCAGAAGAGACGCTAGCAATGGAATAGAGGTAAGTATAACAAGAATGGTAAAGTTTCTAATGAAGTGATTTGTTATGAATGCAGGAAACCAGGTCATATCAAGACTGATTGCCCAAAACTCAAAGCCACTCATAGCAAGAAGAATGTAGAGAAAAAATCAATGGTAAAGAAGGGCAAGAAGAAGTTTCAAAGAGCTTTCTGGGCGGACTCAGCTTCAGATTCATCTGAGACTGTAAAAGAAGAAGAAGTCACCAACTTTTGCTTGATGGCAGATAATATTGGTCAATTAGATCAAGAACAGGTATGTGACTTAACTTATGATGAATTATTTGAAGTTTCTGAACACATGCATGATGCATATAGGAAAATGAAAAAGATGCATGCTAGTGTAAGTTTTGAATTGGAAGAGCTTAAGAAGGAACATGAAATTCTTAGGAAAGATCATACATTAATAGATAACAACCACATGAAACTTCTTGATGAATATGATGACTTGAATAAGAATTTTTAGAATTTAAAATCATCCTATGCTGAACTTGAAAAAGAATTTAAGAATTTTTAAGGATGAATCTGAGAGCAAGACATATATAATCAATTATACCAATCGAATATTTGAAGATATGAATTCATTTTACAAACTCACAATAAGAGCTCTCGAGGATAATAGGAACCCCCCTAAACTTGAAGATTTTACAAATCCTAAATATTATCCTAAATTCATGAAATTTCTTAGAAGACAATCATATGGAAGAAAATATAGGAATATTTTTTCTAATGTTAAATGTAATAATTATGGATTTTTGGGATATATATCTCACACATACACTTTAAAAATAAAAACTAATTTGGTGTGGAGAACTAAGATGCATAAACCTAGACATATCATACATGCATCTGATTATAAATTTCATAAAGGTGAACCCAAGCTTGTTTGGGTTCCCAGGTCTAACATTTAAGAATTTTCCAGGAGTGCTCTCACACAAGACTTCGTGAGAGCATATGGTACCTGGACAGCGGATGTTCAAAGCATATGACTGGAAATACTGCTCAATTCATAACGCTGGAAGCCAGGAGTGGAGGCAATGTTACACTTGGAGATAATACCACAAAGAAAGTGGTTGGATCATGTATGATTGGAAATTTGAAAAACTTTTTTATAGACAATGTGTTATTAGTTGAAGGCTTAAAATATAATTTTTTAAGCATAAGTCAGCTATGTGATAAGGTTATAATGTAAAAATTTTACCTACTAGCTGCATAATAAGCCTAAATGGGAAAAATATTTTAAATGAAAAAATGGTAAACAATATTTACATGCTAGATTTAAATTGTATTCAATCTCCTACTGCTTTTTGTTTGAAAACTGTTTCTGATGAATCATGGCTTTGGCATAGGACACTTTGTCATTCTAGTATGAAAAATCTTAGAAGAATTACTCAAAAGAACTTAGTGAGAGGTATATCAAAACTAGACTTTACTAAGGACCACCTTTGTCATGCATGTCAATTATAAAAATAAGTGAAGTTCTCTTTTAAGTCCAATAAAGATCTTAGAACCAATAAACCTTTAGAAATTCTTCACATGGATTTTTTTGGACCTATAGGAACTGTAAGTCTAGGAGGGAAGGTATACGGATTTGTTATAGTGGATGATTTCTCAAGATTTACTTGGGTTAGATTTCTTTTTCATAAGAGTGAATCGTTTGAGGAATTCAAAAAATTTTCTACTTGGATTCAAAGAAAATTAGGGAGTGAAATAATTTCTATACAAAGTGATCATGGAGGAGAATTTGAAAATGAAAGATTTGAAAATTTCTGTAAATAAAAAGGGATTGATCACAATTTTTCTGCACTTAGAACCCCTCAATAAAATGGGGTAGTTGAAAGTAAGAACAGAACATTAATAGAAGCCGCCCGAGCAATGTTGGCAGAATACTCACTTCCTAGATTTTTTTGGGCTGAGGCGGTTAGCACTGCATGTTATGTTCTGAATAGGGTGAATGTGAGATCAAATTTGAATAAAACACCCTATGAGTTGCTAAAAGGTATAACACCTAATTTATCTCATTTGCATGTATTTGGTTGCAAGGTGTTCATACATAATAATGGAAAATCTACCTTAGGAAAATTTGATCCAAAATCAGATGAAGGAATTTTTGTTGGATATTAAAGTGTTGGAAAATCTTATAGGGTATTCAACAAAAGAACTTTAGTCATTGAAGAAACCACACATGTTGTGTTTGATGAATCTGGAAATTTGGAAGAGCCAAATGTTGTTGAAGAAGAGATTGAAGAAAACTCCCAAAAGATTGATAGATTAAATTTGGAAGAAAATTTAGAAAGAGAAAACCTTTTGCCTTGAGATTTGAGATTTTCTAAAAACCACCCAAAGGAATTGATTATAGGTGAACCAAGTGAGAGTGTTAGAACTAGGCGTGGATTAAACAAGGAAGTCAATCATTCAGCTTTTATTTCAACTATTGAACCCACTAATATTGATCAAGCACTTTCTGATGAATTTTGGATATTGGTCATGCAAGAAGAGTTAAATCAATTTGTAAGAAATAAAGTTTGGGAATTAACTACAAGGCCAAAAGATCAAAGTGTTGTTGGAACCAAGTGGGTATTCAAAAATAAAATGAATGACTCAGGAGCAGTCATTAGAAATAAGGCTAGATTAGTTGCTAAGGGGTATAATCAAATTGAAGGAATTGATTTTGAGGAGACTTTTGCCTCTGTAGCTAGACTTGAAGCAATTAGGGTTTTACTAGTCTTTGCCTGTTTTAAAGGTTTTAAATTGTTTCAAATGGATGTCATGAGTGCCTTTTTAAATGGGGTAATTGAGGAAGATGTTTTTGTAGAACAACCTCCGGGTTTTGAAAATTCTAAATACCCAAATCATATTTTTAAGTTAAAAAAGGCATTATATGGATTGAAACAGGCACCTAGGGCTTGGTATGAGAGGTTGAGCACCTTCCTATTTTAAAGATCTTTTGAAAAAGGAAGTGTGGATACAACTCTCTTTTTAAGGAAATTTGGAAAGGATATACTTATTGTTCAAATTTATGTGGATGACATCATCTTTGGATCTTCAAATAAAAATCTTTGTGATGATTTTTCTAAAACAATGAGTAGTGAATTTGAAATGAGTCTAATGGAAGATTTAATTTACTTTCTAGGATTTAGCATTAATCAACTTGAGGAAGGAACATTTCTTAGTCAAACTAAATATATTAAGGACATCCTCAAAAAATATGAAATGGACAATGCTAAACCTGTTAGTACACCAATGAGTTCCTCAGTTCAGTTGGATAAGGACCTTAAGGGAAAATCTGTTGATCAAAAGAAATTTAGAGGGATAATTGGATCTTTACTTTACTTGACTGCTAGCCGACCAGATATTATGTTCAGTGTTTGCTTATGTGCTAGATTTCAATCAGATCCAAAAGAATCACATTTGACAGCAATGAAAAGGATTTTAAGATATTTACTATGAACTCAAAACTTAGGGATTTGGTATCCTAAGTTTAGCTCTTCATTTGAAATTATTGGTTACTCAAATTCTGACTTTGCAGGCTGTAGAGTGGATAGGAAAAGCATTTCTGGAACATGTCAATTCATTGGAAATTCATTAGTTTTATGGTCTAGTAGAAAACAAAATTCAGTGGCACTATCTACTGCAGAAGCAGAATACATTGTATTAGGAAGTTGTGTGGCACAAGTACTTTGGTTAAAATAGCAGTTGATTGATTTAGGATTATCTATAGGCACTATTCCAATTTATTGTGACAATACTAGTGTTATTTGTATTTCTAAAAATCCTATTCAACATTCTAGAACCAAACACATTGACATAAGGCATCATTTCATAAGGGATCATGTATCCAAGGGAGAAATTGAACTCACACATGTTTCAACTGAAAATCAACTTGCAGACATTTTTACAAAACCTTTAGCCTTTGATACATTCAGTACATTAAGAACAGGGCTTGGTGTTATTGATTTGAATGATTAAATAAAATTATTTTTGCAGCATTGATATTTATGTTTTCTTAGTTTATTTGTCTTTGATTTGGGTTTTGAATTTTGTGATTTTTGAGTGTTTTGATTGAGTTTATTTTAGAGTCTGTGGTTTTGTCTTTATTTTCTGTGTTTTGAATGTTTTGTTTATTTTTCTTCAATAAAAAATTCAAAAATCCAAAAATGTGTGGAAATCGTCCGGGATGAAAATTTTCGTACTAGACGATGTGTGTTAAAATCAGTTTGCGTGATATGAAACGTTTTTTAGAGCCGTTTTTAATGTAGTTCGTCTGTACGATCTAATGATCGTCCAGGACAAAATATTTATTTTCTCAAACGTCGGGATGTTTGAATGCAGTGGTTGAGTGGATAAGGCAGTTTTAAATGTGAAGTTTGTCCGTACGAACATTTTGTTCGTCCAGACGAACAGACGTCGTTTCATTGTAGGGGACGGTTTTCAACTGACATTAAAACGAATTAATTTTTGATCGTCTGTACGAAATTTTTTTGTCTGTACGATCGGTCAAGTCAAAAGTCTGTACGAAAGGATGCATCGTAAATTGTGTTGATTATGAAAAGCCGTTTCATTTTGGACGAAATGGATTGTCTGTACAAACTTGTTCGTCCAGGACGAACGTATTATTTTCTTTAAATATGAACGAATTTTAACTTAACAATCACATCTCCAAACTTCACTTTCAATCTCTTTCGACTTTAAATCCACAATGGCCTCCTCAAGAAAAAGACAAAAGGTGTTGGCTAAGAAACCTCACAGAAATGCCTCAGAAAACTTTTTTCAAAGGCAAATGAGGAATCCTTTCCTCGTTTTGCATCTGCCAAAATCACATCTTCTCGCATTCTGATTCAAAGCGAGATAAACTTTAAGGTAATGCACCTTTTTGCCTCCATCTAGTTTCAATTCATTCTTTCTCTCGTCCACCTTTACAACAAATAAACCTTTCTCTACTTTCTAGCCAACATGAGTTTTAACTCCGACCACTCCTGCATAAGTTCTTTTATTTTCAAACAAAAAGTTGAAATCACCAAGCACGACTTAGGTGCCTTTCTGAACTTAAGAACTGAAGGTTATAGAGCCCACACCCGTATGAATGAAGACAACTTCAAATGGTATGAAGTCAATAGAGTGATTAGAGAAAATGGCCTAACATATCATGTTGCTAGAGTTTCAGGAATGACCAGAAATGCTCGAATCATCCAGCACATTCTTCGATCTTCAATCATTCCTAAAGCTGGTGATAGGATCAATATTACCCCACTTCTTTCTGTTGTGACCTATTTGATTATGGATCGTAAGCCTATCGATGAAGCTCAACTTATCCTAGATAATCTTTATGAGCTTTCAGAAATTGGGCATGCAGAACAGAAGAGAAAAATGAACATCTCATTAGGACACTTAGTTACATACATTTTGGAAAAGAAATACAACTTAGTGCATCCTGATGATGAATACGAAGAGCCGGTCTACTACAACGATGCTTCCTTCAGAGCAATTTTCAAGGACGAAAAAGGGAAAGCACATGCAAGTGCTTCTGAAGAAGAAGGAGAGCAAACTTCTGCACCTCAATCAGATTATCAGAATTTGATTGAAAATTTTGATAGACTTGAGACTCATGTTGATCAAAGATTTGATCAAATTGATGCTCAACTCCTGCAGTAGCAACATGACATTGGTATTATTAGAAATGAAGTTCATGAAATCAATACCAATGTTATGATGAATGCCTCCTACTTCAATCTATTTAGTGGCATTCCTCCTCCTCCTCCAGAAGAATAGAGAATGAGAGATGAATTTCTTTGTGTTTGTTGTACTCGTGTTTTGTTTTAAATGTTTTGTTGTGTTAGTGTTTATTCTTAGTGGTTGTTTTAGTTTGTCTTTATTAAAAAGTTCAGTGTATTTTCTTAGTTGTTTTAATATTATGAAATGAATATGTAATCCTTTTCATTAATATCAATGCATATTGTACTTGATTCAAATTTGGTTTGCATTTGGAATGTGGTTAATTTTTATGAATTTCATTAGTCTTATTTAATCTTAATTATGCTTAAATTAGATTGTAATTTGAGATTAATTACATTAGAAAATCTAGTCTTTCTAAATTTAAAAATTGTTTATAACTTGTTATAATTAGAACTTTTAAATTCATGTCTATTCATTTAGACTACATAAAAGTTAATATTATTATTGTAATATAGATGTTTTCTTATTTTGTATTTCTATGCTCAAGTGATATTTATGCACTTAGAAATATTTAAAATTTTAGATTATTGACTTTGGAAAGATTTGGTCTCAATTACTCTTGAAAATTGTACAAAGAGTACAAAAATCAAAAGGAATGCGCAAAGGTTCACAAATATGAAAAAGAGGCACAAAATTAGCTCAATGTCAAAAGATGCACAAAAATGTGCCCAAAAATTTGAAAAAGATGCGCAAAGCGTCAGATGTGGTAATTCTCTTCTTTCCAAATTCTTTCAATCTCTTAATTCAAATTGATCTTATGTTCATTTATATTCTATTGAACTTTGAAATATAGAATTTTTATACATCTCTCTTGTAATGATTTTTTATATTCAAATGTCTAAATTGAATCATATTTTTGATAAATTCTTCTTACTTACAATGTTATATCACTTCTTAAATTTTATGAATTTCTATGATTGACATAATGTTATTAGTTTTAGATTGCATACTTTATGACAATCACCATTTAGATTAAATTTTCAAATGAATTTCATATAATTACTTACATTTCTTGTCTATTTCTTCTTCACCTTTTGTTGTTGTCAAAAAGGGGGAGAAATTATTGTGTTTGTATGTTTGGTTTTGTTTTAATTTTATTTTAATTATTTTGTTTGCATTTTGGTTTTGTGTTTAACTTTGTAATTTTGTTAAAAAATTTTGTTCTTTGGTTCAAAATGCCTCCTTATTTTCATGTATTCATCAATTCAGGGGGAGTTTAGGAGATTTGTTTAAATTGAAATCATACAAACAATAATTGTTTTTGCCATCATCAAAAAGAGGAAGATTGTTAAAATAGTTGCTATTTGCATGCTTTACATTTTTGCAACTTGTATAGTTTTGATGATTCCAAACATTATTGTTCAAATGTGTAGTTATCTCCTAACAATTTTAGAAGATTTGTATTTACTCTTGTGTGTACTAATATTTCAGAAAAATCAGACTCCAGACTATGAAAACTTCAAATCAAATTCAACATGAGATACTTTGTGAATTTGAAGCTTATATTTTTCTTTGAATTAAATTTGAAAGTGAGTGATTGTAATTGAGTGAATAAAAACATACACACACATAAGGAGATCATATTTAAGTTATACTGATCATACGGGATGATATCAGATCGTACGGCACGATCAGACAGTTATCTCCTATTGAGCACATAGAACGAATAGGAACTGGCTTGAAAAATTTTCCAAGTCCTATTCGTCCAGGACGAATTTAATTATCGTCTAGGACGATCTGGTCTCTGTAAAATTTTCGTCCATACGAAATTAATTATCGTCAGAAAACGAGTTGCTCTCTGTAAAATTTTCGTCCAGACGAAATTAATTATCGTCCAGGACGATCTGGTCTCTGTAAAATTTTTGTCCAGATGAAATTAATTATCGTTAGAAAACGATCTGCTCTCTGTAAAAATTTCGTCCAGACGAACCAATTTTCGTCCAGACGATTAACCGACTTAGAACAGTTTTCAGCAGTTTTCTAGACCGACCTAGTAATAACCGTTCATACCAGACGAACTTAGTTCGTACGGGATGATCAGTGTGTACGAAGATATTTCATACACATATACAAATAGAGTCGTTTCAAAACGTTTAAGTAAAATCATCCAGGATGATCCACGATCGTACAGGACGATCCACTGCGTACAGAATTGAAAACTTGCAGTTTTTGGATGGTTTTTTCTTGTCTTTTGAATAAATAGTCCAAATTAGACTGCCACCAAATCTTTTTGTCATTTGATCTTCGTGCCTCTTGAGAGAATAGCAAAGGAGAGAGTGTGAGAGTGCATTCAAAGGAGGATTCCTACCACTGGAGCGTGAAGGATTCACTTAGAGTTCAAAGGTAAGAATCTCTACTTGTGAATTGGGATTACTTCACTCTTTTCTTTCTTCCTTCTAGATTTCTTGTGAGAAGATCTGTCAAGGAGATCCGGTTCGCTGCCGACACTTGGAGAGTATGAATAGCCGAAAGGATTGCTTCCTACACTTGGAGAGTGTGAACAGCTGTAGGGTTCTCTGCCCACACTAGGAGAGTGTGAAAGGACGGAAGGGTTCTCTACCCACACTAGGAGAGTGTGAAAGGACGGACGGTTCTCTGCCAATACTGGGGATTGTATAAAAGGGATGATGGTTCTCTGCCGCACCGGGTAGTGGTGAAAAGAGTGTGTTTGTAAAGGCTTCTCCGCCTTGCTGTGGGTGCAAAAGGAGAGTCACTTTATGGTATTAGTGCAATACTCGGAGGGTGCCTCCGGGGAGTGAATGTAGGTCTGGTTATAGACCGAACCACTATAAATCTGGTGTCATTTACTTTACAGTTTTTACGTTTCCGCATTTTATTTTTTTTAAGTCTTAAAAACTTTGTTGTTGAAAAACTTTTTTTACAAAACTTAAAAGAAACAATTTTTATTTCGGTTCAACATAATTTTAAAAGAGGGCTTAAAATTTTTAAACTACCAATTCACCCCCCTCTTGGTAGCCTTTGGGACATTAACTTAGGCTTAACAACCTAATTACTATACTCAACAGAGGAACCCAGTAAAACTCTTCAAAAGCACAAATTTCTCAGTTCTGTTTATATGGAGAATAAGATCTGGGTCACCAAAATCATTCACAATTCTAAAAAAAAAAAAGTATACACATGTAATAAAAAGAGGGAAGCTCTCAGTAGAGCAAAACCGGTTGCCCTTGTCATAAGAGGAACCCGGTAAAACTCCCTAAGAGCCTACATTCCCCAAAATTTCTCTTGCTACTCCCTCAAGAGCACTTTGGTGGTCTCTTCAAGTTTGAGTTTCGACTTAGTTGATTAATTAATCTATATGATTCTAAATCCTTTTCTCTACTAGTGATGTAGTACATTGAGTTGTAGGTGTCGACATCACTACCTTCCGAGATCCAGCCTGAGATATAATTAACCACGGGGACTTGCGCTCGTGGGAAACTCAGTCCCACATCTACTAAACCCCATTCAAACTGTTGTATCAAGTGGGGGAAACCTGTGACTAGGTCGTGTATATTGCTACCCATCGAGGTGTGTTGGCGACAGCCTCCATCCTCAATGGTTAGTCGTATGCACGATCCAATCTGTCCCTTCTAATTGACCCGTTCGCGCGGTGCTCTTTCGGAGGTCCACAGTGGCGTCAATATGGCCAATTCTAGAGATTCTACTAGTAGAGTATGTTACACCCTAGGATTTAATGAATGGTTGGTGATAAGTATAAATTGTGCATCATTTTTGTTAAGTTAAATACAGTAAAAATGCATTATTTTAGTTATTTTTTACATGAATTATATAGGAAAAATCCAAAATTATAAATGTCGAGCACCACCGTAATATTGATAAGTTTAATGCTGCAGTATCGTATCGATTCATGCTGAAGTGCTGATTTTAACATGGCGGTGCTAAACTTCTTTATTTTTAAGCACCGTGATATAATATATGTCAACACCAGAGAACATCACAATGCTACTGTGCCAAAAATCAGCACCACAACATTTGGTGTCTCGAAAAAAATCAACGCATGAGTGCTAGCCTTTTTAGCATCGCAACATGAGAAAGTCATTTATGTTGAAACTTGTTAATTATGAATTAGGTTGTTAAATCTAAGCTTATGTCCTAGCAGCTAACCAAGAGGGGGGGAGGGGTGAATTGGTATTTAAAATTTTCCCTCTTATATTTTAAATCGATAAAAAATCTTATAGTGAAATTTTTTGGAAAATATTTTTCAACCACATCAATAGAAAACAATAAAGTATAAAGATAGCGGAAAATAAAAAGACACAAGATTTATAGTGGTTCGGTCAAACAATACCTACATCCACTCACTGGTGTTTTCCACTTCAGGTATTGCACTATTACTACTTAGTGTCTCTCATTTTGCCCCCATAACAAGGCGGAGAAGCCTACACAAATACTCTCTTCCACCACTACCCGGTGTGGCAAAGAACCGTCGTCCTTTTACACCTTCCAAATATAGGTAGAGAACCTTTCGCTGTTCACACTCTCCAAGTGTAGGCAGATAATCTTCTGCTGTTCACACTCTTCAAGTGTAGGTAGAGAACCTTCCCGCTATTCCCACTCTCCAAGTGTAGGCAGAGAACCCTTCGTCTTTTCACACTTCTCCAAGTGTAGGCAGAGAACCTCCAGCTATTCACACTTTTCGAGTGTCGGCAGAGAATCAGATCTTTTTGAAAAGATCTTCTCACGAGAAATCTGAAAGGACAAGAAAAAAGAGTGAAGTAATCACAATTCATAAACGAAGATCCTTACCTTTGAGTACAAAGTGAACCCTTCCAGTAGTAAGAAATCTCCTTTAAACACTCTCACACACTCTCTCCTTTAATTTCTCTTCAGTTTGCACGAAGACTAGTAGACAAAAATATTTCAAGATAGTTTTAAGTGGAACTTTTATAAGAAAGACACGAAAAACCGTCAAAAAACTGTAAAATTTCAGTTCAATATATACTCGATCGTCACGTACGATCGAATTTCGTACGTACGAATAGTGAAAAAACTATTGCGTACAAACTCAATGTGCATTAGTATGAAATTCCTTTGTACCCGATCATCGTCCCGTACGAACATAGTTCATCCGGTACGAACATAGTTCGTCCGGTACGAACAGTTATTTCAAAGGTTCGTTGGGACAAAAAAAATATGATGAATCACAAGTTCAAAGAACATAGAACATCATCCAGGGACGAAGGTGTTCATCTGGACGAACATAATAAACTGAAAATCCAGAGGATATTAGCCAGGGACGAATGGGACAATTCATATGGACAAACTATTCAAACTAAAAATCCAAAGGAGATCGTCCAGGGATGAATGGGACTATTCATCTGGACGAACAGTTCAAACTGAAAATCCAGAGGAGATCATCTAGGGACGAATGAGACTATTCGGTTGGACAAACAGTTTAAATTGAAAATCTAGAGGAGATTGTCTAGGGATGAATGAAATGTGTTAGGAGAATATAATACTCAAAACAATAATATTTGGAATCATCAAAACATATAAGTTGCAAGAATGTGAAGCATGCAAAACTAAGTAGCAACTCTATCAATAATTTAAAGCTTCATAATGCTCACATTTTACAGCATCATGGCGGAGTAGTTATACCTACTACGAACTATACCAACTTAGCAAAGAGACACACGAATTCAGGCTGTAAACGTGTTAGATCATACAACGTCGCAATGGAGCCAACATTACAACACCGAGGCGCCAGTTCATTTTCCATCACAACAGTGCCACCTTTGTTTTGATTAAAAAAAATATAGTTATATTTTGAAAATGTATTAATTTTCTTTGGGAATATTTTTAATTTTGAATTTTAAAATTGAACGCGTCATTATGAACAGTATATCACCTCAGGAGATGATCATATCGTTCCCTAATGGGTTCAAATTTCAGAATCTCAAATTTATCCGGATTATCGTAGTCAAACTCAATGGGAGAATCACATTTGACCCTGGAGGATCAAAATGGAATTTAATCAATTATTTGACTATGCTAATTTGGATAAAAAGATCATTAATTTCATAATCAAAATCACGATAGTAATTGACATATCAATCCGAGGAAAGAAATTATCAATCACTATTGATCGTTTGAAAATGATGAAAATGATCGTTGAATTTAAATTTCCCAAAGAGAATTAATTAGAGTTTTTGAAAAATTGGTTTTGAAAATCAATTCTGGGTTTCTAAATCTTCTACGAGCGCAAACCCTCGTAGTTAATTACATCGTAGGAAATCGAAATTTCGTACGAAAACTCTCGATTAAAATAGCGGTGTAAATTTTATTTAGATTTTCAAAGCTGAATGTCAAAGAAGGTAAAGGTTGGAAGTTTAAGCGGGATTGGATCAAAATTGAAGACTTATTTTTGGAATCAAAGGAAGAAGGGTAAGAGGTGTTTTGAGATTCTGAATTACTTCAGAAACACCTCAGCCTATCCTAAGTGTTGGGCTTGAATTTGATTGAAAATGATTTAAGTTTGAATGGTTGATTTTATTAGAAGGTTGGGACTTATATTCTCGATCACCAAATTGAGAGAATGCCCAGGAGGTGAGGGTGAAGACTAACCTACCAAGTGGGTATGACGTCCCCGGTCAAGATCCCATGGTTTTCCATCGTCCCGGGTTCGTCGATATCCTTAGCCTACTTAGTCGAGTGCCGACCAGAGGATCCTTGTTAGCAACCATGGGTTACCTCATTCAAGGGGACCTCGTAAGCCAAGGGGCTAGGGACCTAATCCTAGGCTGACAAACAGGAAGTGCACAGGTCTGTGGACAGTGAACCTATGTCTATATTATCTAACCTAGGATGCCACTCTCATTTCGTATGCATATCAATCTATCTAAAAATAAAGAAAGAAAGAAACATCGGCCTAACATAAAGCTAGAGTCCGTGTCCTAATAGGTCAATCTAGGTGTGTGCAGCAGGCTGTGTGGTTTGGATATATCCTAAATCTGGTAATTGATTAAAGTTGCTTAATGTTCTGATTGGTTGAAATGCTCAAGGGAAGATTTTGGTTAAAGTTTAAATCTTAATGATTCAAAATTAATTTTAAAATTGATTGCAGTTGATAACCTCGGGCTTCTTTTCCCCTTTGACGCTAAAATCTCATAGGATCAATGTCTTCTTATTCCTTGAACAACAACAACAAGCATACAGCTAAGAATTCCACTCCTTCAAGCAACCGGACCTAGCTTTGTTTCTTCCGTGTTTTGGGTCAGCTGTTGTTTATGCTTCATGTACTCAAACTCATCGAGCACATCATCTGCCTCATCAACATCATCTCTTAGCTGCCATATCCATTTGTTGAGAGCTAGGCTTTGATCGGTAATTTGTGCTTGGTTAGCGGCAAAGACGACAGCTTGGATCTTGGGGTGGTTTTCTCGCAGGCTTTCCATCTCCTTTTTCATACCTCTGTCATCCGACTTGCTCTTCCAGGTAATCATAACAAACTTTGATGATTTTGTTCATTATTGGAGCAACAACCCATTCCGCCATGGCAAAGATGATCGAGGTAAAGAAAGCAGAACAGCTGTAATTTTAGCTGAGAAGCACCTCTGTCCTGCTCGAAAAACCAAAAGAAATAACGAAGCATGAGTAAGCAGATAAAGTTCTTTGCCCCCTCTGCTGTTAACTTAGTTCAGCTATTGTCTTTGCTTGCCGGAGAACCTGAAGAGAGACACGAAATCGGCGACGGACACTGCAACTGTGGACGGCCTTGGGAAGGCTAACGTCCGGGCACCGCATAGAGACCGGGAGAGAAACTTCCTGCCGGCTGTCACACACGAAGAAAAAGCGGCTGCGAAATGGATGATCTCTCCAAGTATCCCCCCCAACCCTAACGCTATTAGAATGAATAAAATGAAAACATCAAGCCTTTAAATCTTAATCGGATGGTTGATATTAAATGCTGAAATTAAGATGATTTAGAACCTCAATAGCAATAAAATAAAAGCTAAAAAATAAGAACCCAATTAATTATGAAACATCCTTATTTAAAAGGGTCAAATTAGCTTGCATTAATCAAAATCGATTTGACTCGAAAGGAGTTAAATTGAGCCGATTAATGTTAATCAAGCTAATTTGCACTTGAGTCGAGTTGGGGTAATTTAAATTAAATTGATCAAATCCACTGAGATGAGTAAGATTCAAATTGATTCAAACAAATTCGATGACACCAAATCTAGTTCGTATATTTAATTTGATTTTAATTAATTCGTATGCGGTTCAATCTTGATTTTAAGGAAGATCGACGAGATCGATCGTTAGCTAAATTATAGACTAGATTAAATGACTATCTGATTTGACAATGATTGATTGATTAGAGACCTGAGGTTGAACATTAGATGATTGAGATTTGATTGATCGGAGGTTGAATCAAGTATTTAAGTATGGATTAACCTGGAGTTTGAATTGCCTAGGAGTCTAGGCATGTTTGAAGCTTGAGTGGGTTTAAAGTCTGGGTTAATTTGAGGTTTGAATTGATTTAAAATCCGGATGGGTCCCTAGTGACCTCATACAAAAATGAGGTCAACAAATGGACCCCCAATATGTGTAATAGAATGAAATTCTATTGCACATATTGGCGTTGACCGAACTTAAAGATCAAGTGTGTAATTTTAATCCTAAGGGAATGAAAAATGCATCCCTATGGAATCAAGATTTAAATTTATTAGGATGGCGCCACGAAGGGCACACTCCACCACTAATCGTTAACTCAAATGCTAGGGTGGCGCCACAGAGGGCATGCTCCACCACTAACGGGTACGAATTAGGATGGCGCCACGAAGGGCACGCTCCACCACTAATCGTTTAACTCAAATACTAGGGTGGTGCCACAGAGGGCATGCTCCACCACTAACGGGTACGAATTAGGATGGCGCCACGAAGGGCACGCTCCACCACTAATCGTTTAACTCAAATGTTAGGGTGGTGCCACAGAGGGCATGCTCCACCATTAACGGGCGGTCTTGTGGAAAGGAAACTTGCTCTACACAAAGAACCGGGTCGTGATGATCATATGTGGAGGAAACTTGCTACACATAGAGGATCGAGCTCAAATTGATTGTATGTAGAGGAAACTTGCTCTACACAGAGGATCGGGCTTAAATTGATCATATGTAGGGGAAACTTGCTCTACACAGAGGATCGGGCTTAAATTGATCATATGTAGAGGAAACTTGCTCTACACAAAGGATCGGGCTTAAATTGATCGTATGTAGGGGAAACTTGCTCTACACAGAGGATCGAGCTTAAATTGATTGTATATAGAGGAAACTTGCTCTACATAGAGGATCGGGCTTAAATTGATCGTATGTAGAGGAAACTTGCTCTACACAGAGGATCGGGCTTAAATTGATCGTATGTAGAGGAAACTTGCTATGCACAGAGGATCGGGCTTAAATTGATCGTATGTAGGGGAAACTTGCTCTACACAGAGGATCGAGCTTAAATTGATCGTATGTAGAGGAAACTTGCTCTACACAGAGGATCGGGCTTAAATTGATCGTATGTAGGGGAAACTTGCTCCACACAGAGGATCGAGCTTAAATTGATCGTATGTAGAGGAAACTTGCTCTACACAGAGGATCGGGCTTAAATTGATCGTATGTAGGGGAAACTTGCTCTACACAGAGGATCGAGCTTAAATTTTGAAATTTAAGATTTGAAAGTTTTGAATTTGAATTGACTTGATTTTTGAATTTTGAATGTGTTTGAATTTGAAGTTTAATTTTGAATTAAGAAATTTCTTTAATCTAGAAAATTTGAAGACTTTTCATTGACTTTGAATTTAACACTCATCTGGCATGGTACTTCCTGAAGAGCTTCCCCAACATTTAAAAATATCGGGTGTCATTCTCCAGGGTTGATCAATTAATGTTTGAAATTTTATCAAAGATCGTCCCTATGACAAGAGGACAGTCTTAAGTTGGCTCAAGCTCCTCCACCGATTTCTTGGTAGGCTAAGATATGCATCCAAAGAACCTAGACCAAGTGTCCTCCTTGGAAGGTTCTAAGTTGCTCTATCTTATCATGAGCTTTAACCAATCAGATTTTGAAAGACTTTGAGTTCTATTAAGCCTTAAAACAAAGCTCTACAAGGCCTCGAGCTCTTCAAATTGGAGTCGGGCACTCTGCTCAATCGTGGTTTGAACTTAAACGACAATTCCCAACATTACAAAATACTCCTCTAGTATGGTTGATCTTGGACCCAGTATAGAGTGTAATTTTGTTAAAAAGGCCTTAAAGGAAGAGACACCTATGTGCAAAGAATTACATACAATTCTCAAGGACATGATTTGAATTGTTTTTAGGAGTAGAAGATTCGATCTTTCTATTAAGAAATTTCCTCTAACTATTTGGACCCTGTCGGAACGACATGTGGGGACAAATTTATCAATTAGAGTGAGAAGTAGAGTAGACTCCAACCAATCTTGAAAAGGTTTAAGGATTTAGGTTTTGTTGACCCAGATTAAGTTTCGTAGAAATTAAACTGGGGTCTCCCTTAAATAATTTTTGAATTAAAATTAACTTCAAAGGGATTAAGTTGAAGAGAGAAATTTGATCTTTTCAATTTTCTTGCACGATTTTCTTCTATCTGATAGATAATTTCTGCATGGTGAAGAATCTAGATTCAAGACTTTCAAAGTCAAGTATTTAAAAGGTGATCAATTTTTTTTTAGATTTAAAGATTTATAGGAAGGGAGCCATCTTACTCTTCTTCTCTTTTTCTGGTGGCGCATATTGCGCATCTTTTGACTTTTGGTGCACTTTGTGCATTTCTTAATTTTTGGCGCATTCGCGCATCTTTTGATTTCAATTGAATTCGAGAAGAAGCTCCACTTTCTTTAAATACCTTAAATTGATTGATCTTTTTATTTTGAATGCTGGGATTATATCTCAAGTATTAGAGAAGAAAATTCGTTCTCTTATACAAGGAAGAATAATCCTCAAAGCACATTTAATCTTTCGAAAAAGCGTATCGACTTGACTTTTGAAAATCATTGAATAGATTTTAGACATGTGAGAATCGCCTATTAAGATAGAAAATTGCTAGAAGATTGATAACATTTTCATTTCTTAAGCCAACTTAATTTTGATATTGATTTTAGTTCAACAATTAAATCACCCCACTGAAGCGGTGGGAGGGAGGGGATATTCAAACATTTGATGGAGTCAACTACAACTCTCTCCTACTTAAGACTTAAGATAAAGGTCAATTTTCATTAAAAAAAAAAGAATCAATTATCTTGAAAATTCGGATCTAGTACACTTGAGAAACTGGTAAGCTTTCCATAAAGGTTGTAAGTCTAGGTGGCAAGACCCTTGTTAAAATGGAATTGAATTCCTACAATCTCTTTGAAGGGAGAGACTGTTACAGGGTCTGCAACGTCCCTAAAAAAAACGGCATCATTGTAATCAAAAGATTAATCGCGATAGGACCCCGTTAAAAATTTAAATTTTAACGGTATCACTATCTGACATAATCTTAGATTATTTCCTCCCTCATATTACTAGTGGGCTAGTAGTTAAGAGAGTGGCACCCCAAGTGGTTTCTACTCCTCTATAGGTGACGTAGTGGAACACGTGTAGTAACGCGCCCTAACATCTTCTAGTAGAGTGGACGGATCATAACCCTCAGTTGGGGGCCTATGGCCTATTGCTGGTGATCGCTCAACTCTCTCTTGTTCGAGTCTTTCTGTGTAGTAGTCAAGCAGGTGTATTGAAGATCGTACTCTCATCTCTATAACCTCCCTCCTTTGTGCAAGGAGAGGGTACGTAGAAGGAGCAACGAACTCTCGATTGGCCTCGAAATCGTCCCTCTCTAAGGCTTCCGACTCAACGGTCTTTCCAGCCTTAAGATTCCGTTTTCTGGCTCTTCGAAGATAATAGTTCATCTTGTTCCTACCGACAACAGGGGTGCTAGAACTTGACCCGATTTTAGACTGAGATGGTAGCTCTTCTGTCGTTATTGACTTTTGGTTTTCATCCTCTTTAGGAGAGAATACATAGGGTACAGGGGCAACAACGACCTCCATCTTGGCGATGGGGGAGTCAACTCTTGACCCTAAAGTAATCTCAACTAAAGGAGACTCTCCTAGTATCGTGGAAGACAGATCAATCAGTGTTTTCCCATTAACTGAAATCTTGAGGTTCTGAAATTCCATCTCGTACTGAATTAAATTGCCATTAAGAATTTCTTCTACATGCACATCTTTATTCAGTGAGAAGACAAGTTTCCCAGCCATTTGAGTGTTCAATTTCCTGGAATTAAAAGAAGGTGATTTGAATTAGTGATTTGAAATTGAATTTGAATTTTAAGTTTGATTAACTTCATTCAAAATTTTATAACTCAATCATATTCAGTTTACACTGAACACGGTGGTTCATAAAATTGACGAATTGAAGTTAATAGTTGAACCTGACTCTTTTGCTACACCAATTGATTTGGGGTAAAATGTCAAAGTTAAAATTTGAATTTGTAATCAAATTTGAGATTGAATGAGTTTGAATTTAAATCTGAGATTAAAGTCGAGTGGATCTCCTTCAAATTTTGTGACTCAATACACTGAGTTTCACTAAATCATGTAGGTTCACAAAATTGATATGAAAGTCCAAAAATCGGGCTTGACTCTTTCATTTCACCAATCGACTTGGGATGAAATGTCAAAGCCCATATTTTGACTTTAAAATCAAAATTGAAGTTGAATTTATGTTTGAAATATAATTTGAACTTAATGTTGAAATTAAACGAGAATTCAATTTTAGGATTGAATTTAAACTTAAGATTGAATTTGACTTTGAAGTTGGAATTGAACAGATTTTCTTCAAACTTTGAAACTCAACACATTGATTTTTATTCGAATGTGTAGGTTTACAAAAGTAACCTGAAGATCTTGAGAAATTAGGCTCGACTCTTTCATCGTACCAAGTGATTTGGGGGTGAAATGTCAAAGCCCAAAATTGATTAAAATTTTTTTGGTTTGTGTTGTATGTGTTCAACTACAACAGAATGTTATAGAATACACATGACAACGACGATTCAAATTGATTTGAAAAATTTTGGGTATGTTTTGAAAGTTTAAAAAAAAAATCTGGCATAACCTCTCTTTACTTTGAAACTCAATATGTTGAACTCGCATTCAACATAAAGGTTAACAAATTTACAGGGGTAGATTCTAACAAGTCAACCCGACTCTTTCACCCCGACGAACTGTTCGGGAGAGAAATGTCCAAACTTGACTTTGCCAGAAAGATTGATCTTTTGAGTTGAATTTGAAGGTGTTTATATTCTTTCACACATATCGAATTATATGAGTTATAATTCTATATGTAGTGATTGAATACATGGATCAATTAGGATTTGAAAGAGATAGAATTTTGATTAAAGGATTGAAATCTTGATTTTGAAATTGAAAAAGTCTTCTATAAATTATGAAACTTAGCACGTTAGTTATTTACTCGCATGCAATTTTGCAACATATACAGGGGGATTCGGCTTGACTCTTTCGCTCTACCAATTAACTTGGAGGCAAAATGTCAAAGCCCAATTTCGATAGAGGATTCCTACGCTCACCTCTCTTTTGACATGTCTTAATTGAGTTGGTCACACTCACCCAAGGGAGAAATGGGAGATGGACCAATGGAGAGAAAGGTAGTCAAAACTATCGATGCAATAAAATTTATACCGCTATTAAAGATGGAAAGAGAGATTTTCCCCAGTGGAGTCGCCATTTTTGTTTTGATTAAAAAAATATATAGTTATATTTTGAAAATGTATTAATTTTCTTTGGGAATATTTTTAATTTTGAATTTTAAAATTCAACGCGTCATTATGAACAGTATATCACCTCAGGAGATGATCATATCGTTCCCTAATGGGTTCAAATTTCAGAATCTCAAATTTATCCGGATTATCGTAGTCAAACTCAATGGGAGAATCACATTTGACCCTGGATGATCAAAATGGAATTTAATCAATTATTTGACTACGCTAATTTGGATAAAAAGATCATTAATTTCATAATCAAAATCACGATAGTAATTGATATATCAATCCGAGGAAAGAAATTATCAATCACTATTGATCGTTTGAAAATGATGAAAATGATCGTTGAATTTAAATTTCCCAAAGAGAATTAATTAGAGTTTTTGAAAAATTGGTTTTGAAAATCAATTCTGGGTTTCTAAATCTCCTACGAGCACAAGCCCTCATAGTTAATTACATCGTAGGAAATCAAAATTTCGTACAAAAACTCTCGATTAAAATAGCGGTGTAAATTTTATTTAGATTTTCAAAGCTGAATGTCAAAGGAGGTAAAGGTTGGAAGTTTAAGCGGGATTGGATCAAAATTGAAGACTTATTTTTGGAATCAAAGGAAGAATGGTAAGAGGTGTTTTGAGATTCTGAATTACTTCAGAAACACCTCAGCCTATCCTAAGTGTTGGGCTTGAATTTGATTGAAAATGATTTAAGTTTGAATGGTTGATTTTATTAGAAGGTTGGGACTTATATTCTCGATCACCAAATCGAGATAATGCCCAGGAGATGAGGGTGAAGACTAACCTACCAAGTGGGTATGACGTCCCCGGTCAAGATCCCATGGTTTTCCATCGTCCCGGGTTCGTCGATATCCTTAGCCTACTTAGTCGAGTGCCGACCAGAGGATCCTTGTTAGCAACCATGGGTTACCTCATTCAAGGGGACCTCGTAAGCCAAGGGGCTAAGGACCTAATCCTAGGCTGACAAATAGGAAGTGCACAGGTCTGTGGATAGTGAACCTATGTCTATATTATCTAACCTAGGATGCCACTCTCATTTCGTATGCATATCAATCTATCTAAAAAAAAGAAAGAAAGAAACATCGGCCTAACATAAAGCTAGAGTCCGTGTCCTAATAGGTCAATCTAGGTGTGTGCAGTAGGCTGTGTGGTTTGGATATATCCTAAATCGGGTAATTGATTAAAGTTGCTTAATGTTCTGATTGGTTGAAATGCTCAAGGGAAGATTTTGGTTAAAGTTTAAATCTTAATGATTCAAAATTAATTTTAAGATTGATTGCAGTTGATAACCTCAGGCTTCTTTTCCCCTTTGACGCTAAAATCTCATAGGATCAATGTCTTCTTATTCCTTGAACAACAACAACAAGCATACAGCTAAGAATTCCACTCCTTCAAGCAACCGGACCTAGCTTTGTTTCTTCCGTGTTTTGGGTCAGCTGTTGTTTATGCTTCATGTACTCAAACTCATCGAGCACATCATCTGCCTCATCAACATCATCTCTTAGCTGTCATATCCATTTGTTGAGAGCTAGGCTTTGATCGGTAATTTGTGCTTGGTTAGCGGCAAAGACGACAGCTTGGATCTTGGGGTGGTTTTCTCGCAGGCTTTCCATCTCCTTTTTCATACCTCTGTCATCCGACTTGCTCTTCCAGGTAATCATAACAAACTTTGATGATTTTATTCATTATTGGAGCAACAACCCATTCCTCCATGGCAAAGATGATCGAGGTAAAGAAAGCAGAACAGCTGTAATTTTAGCTGAGAAGCACCTCTGTCCTGCTCGAAAAACCAAAAGAAATAACGAAGCATGAGTAAGCAGATAAAGTTCTTTGCCCCCTCTGCTGTTAACTTAGTTCAGCTATTGTCTTTGCTTGCCGGAGAAGCTGAAGAGAGACACAAAATCGGCGATGGACACTGCAACTGTGGACGGCCTTGGGAAGGCTAACGTCTGGGCACCGCACAGAGACCGGGAGAGAAACTTCCTACCGGCTGTCACACACGAAGAAAAAGCGGCTGCGAAATGGATGATCTCTCCAAGTATCCCCCCCCCCCCCCCCCAACCCTAACGCTATTAGAATGAATAAAATGAAAACATCAAGCCTTTAAATCTTAATCGGATGGTTGATATTAAATGTTGAAATTAAGATGATTTAGAACCTCAATAGCAATAAAATAAAAGCTAAAAAATAAGAACCCAATTAATTATGAAACATCCTTATTTAAAAGGGTCAAATTAGCTTGCATTAATCAAAATCGATTTGACTCGAAAGGAGTTAAATTGAGCCGATTAATGTTAATCAAGCTAATTTGCACTTGAGTCGAGTTGGGGTAATTTAAATTAAATTGATTAAATCCACTGAGATGAGTAAGATTCAAATTGATTCAAACAAATTCGATGACACCAAATCTAGTTCGTATATTTAATTTGATTTTAATTAATTCGTATGCAGTTCAATCTTGATTTTAAGGAAGATCGACGAGATCGATCGTTAGCTAAATTATAGACTAGATTAAATGACTATCTGATTTGACAATGATTGATTGATTAGAGACCTGAGGTTGAACATTAGATGATTGAGATTTGATTGATCGGAGGTTGAATCAAGTATTTAAGTATGGATTAAGCTGGAGATTGAATTGCCTAGGAGTCTAGGCATGTTTGAAGCTTGAGTGGGTTCAAAGTCTGGGTTAATTTGAGGTTTGAATTGATTTGAAATCCGGATGGGTCCCTAGTGACCTCATACAAAAATGAGGTCAACAACCTTGTCCAGCATCGCGACTCTCAAGTATGATCATGTACTTACTATAAATATAAGTTAATTTTAGTATTTGGAGAGTTTAGTTCTCTGAGTGTAATTTAGTATTTTTAAGTTTATTTTTTCAGTGTTCCCTTAGATTAAAGTCTAAGGGAGGCTAGAAAAGTGCAAGATATAATCATTAGAGGGACTAGCATGTGTTTGTGTAAGCAATTCTGTTAGTGGAGGAAGGAGTGTAGAGAAGATACTTAGATCCATTCTGATGATAAACTTCTTACTTCTCTTGTACTTTATTCTTTTATGAATAAAAAAATATGAGTTTGCTTATTATTTATTTCATTTCTGACTATATCTTTTATTTTGGGTTGATGCTGCATACAATAGCCATGTGTGTAGTTATAATCTAGTGTGATGTATAACCTCAATGGAAGAATGCAAGAATAATTAGGAATATTGAAATAAAATATAGACATGTCTAGATATAGGATGTTTGAATATTATATGTTCTATAGAGATAGTAAAATTGTAAGGAGACTTTTTTTTACCCCTATAAGCTTAATAGATATCTAAGTATGCACATGCTCTGATCCATATCTATAATTAAGAGTCTTATTAGAAAAAAATATGTTATTTACATACATCACTCCAAAATATTTTATCAAAATTATATCAACTTTATTACTTATTTTCACTCAGTGGTAGGAACTCAAAAATCTCATTTTCATTTTAGTATGATATATTCATGTATTTGGAGTAACCAATAATAGTTTTGTTGCATTATTATAGATAAATTCCTTATGGGTTCAACACTTTATTTTATCATTTTATTACTTGATTTTACACACATTCTTACATAAATTAGTGGGCTATTTTGAATTTTATATGAAAGAAAACTTAGGCATATTTCAAATCCAACAAGTTTTACATTAGCTCTTCATTATCAAATCACATACATCCCAATTAGATTCCTTAAACCTATTATTTTCTAACTCAACTATCATACCAATAACTAGAGCTACTATAAAGTCTAAATAATAAAATAATAAATACATTACATTTCATCATAACTTCAAATACTATAATGTAGATCTAAATATTTTTGCATCAAAATAATGAAATGATGGATTACAAAAAAATGTCATATATCTACTCAAAATCCAAATGTGCTACCTCTACTCTTGACCTACTATATTGTGTTTTTACCTTTTGCTAAAATATCATACGGAATGGAGAGAGATCAACTAGCTCAATGGACTTCCTACTCTAAGCTATCATAGATGTCAATATCAAAATTTAAAAATGAAATTGCCATAATAAAAAGAAATAAGAAATAAATAAAGTGCTAGTAAAGAAGTAAAATATAATTGTTCATGGGTTCCAACACATATTTAAAGTTTTAATTAACTCACTCATAAGCCACTTTCTCTAAACTTTCTAAATGCTTCACAAAATGCTAGCCATGAGAGGTTCACTTATGCTTTTTTTACATAATTCATCAATTTTCATATGAAGTTTCAGAAATACCAACATTCATTTCAGAATAATGCTTATTCTTATTTCATCAATATAAATGTGATGCAATGACTATAATACACATGTCTGGATGCTTGTTTATAACTCCACTTTCACTTATGACTCCCTAACCTCTCACACAAGCCTTTAACAAGTGGGTCCAGAATCAAAATAGAATTGTGTTACATAAACTCTCATACCTGGTTTCAAGAAGTGGGGCTAAAAATCCTCCCACATCCACATTAGGTGAATGGGGCCAAAGATGTTGAGGATGACATTTTATGTAAGAAGGTGAGGATGTAATAATGGCCTCTATAAATTCAGATAATTATCATAATAATCATTAACTTAAGTTTAATAAGTAATTATAAGTTTTAATGTGTTTAAAGGGACTTTGACTTAGTTAAGAAATGATATGGGGAAATGACAACCTAAGTTTGAAAATACTCTATAAGAGTTGCGGTGCTATTATTAATAGCGTCGTGGGATCATGCTCTTAGAAAAATGGAGAAAAAATAGAATTATGGGGTGCACTACAACATTGGGTCTCAATTGAGGATATTTTGGGAGAATCTGAAAGATTCTCTCAAAGCACAATGACACTAAGAAGCTGAGCGCCACGACACTAAGTCAAGTTACTAGTTTTTAAATATTAATAATATCTTAAACCATTTTATCATCTCATTAACCCCAACCCTAGCTAGAGAAAGAGAAGAACATAAGGGACAAAAGAAGAGAGGAAAGAGAAAGAGAGAAGTTTCGAAAGCCAAAACTTGAGATTTGTCTATCAGGCCTATTCATGATATTGTAAAGCTCAAAGTAAACTTCCAAACCTCTATCTCAGATTTCAATTATTATATTTTATAAAATTTATGGTTGAAAATGTGTTTTTTTTTACAAAGTTTCCTTTGCGTAACTTTCAATACATTGTTGTGTGCTTTATTTCAAATATTTTGATTATAAGAAATTAGATTTTCATCGGGTAGTTTTCTTTTGTAAATTGTTGAGTATATGATTTGATTAAGATTTTTGTGGCAAGTTTAATAGTTATATAAAAGTCTTAAGATATTCATGTCAATGCCCCACTAAAATGGGTAGTTAAACAAGAAAAGTTTAGTTAATATATTAGTATGCATGTAATGTGGCTTTTTACAAGAATTTCATGCATTATTTGGATATTACATTAAATTTATATTTTAATTGCTATTACATTGCATTTGCACTATGCATAACATAGCACTTATTTTTCAGAGTTATGGCAGAAGACATTTGGGTCAATGCTACATAATGGCAAGGCAAAATTTTAGGTGTGGCTAGACCAGACACAGGGTGACTAAGTGTCTGCATGTAGGACCTGATCAATGTTTTGAGCCTGGATCTAAGAGTTTTGTTAGACATGTATGGAGACTAAGGATTGAAAGTTCATTAGGATTGTTAAGCCCTTATGAACTAGCCTGAGGCTTACCAAGAGGGGGGTGAATTGGTAGTTTTAAAAATCTTAAAAAAAAAAAAAAAAAAGCATGATCTTTTTGGGATATTTTAAAACATTAAATCATACGATCACCCATAAGAAAATAAAGTGCATAAATTTAAATGTGGAAATATAATAAGAAAAAGCATACCATATTTTTTAGTGGTTCGGTCAACTTGACCTACGTCTACTCCCTGGAGCTTCTCTTTCGGGTATTGCACTAAAATATAGTGACTCTCCTTTTGCTCTCACAATAAAGCAGAGAAGTCTTTTACAAACTCCTTTCCACCCCCGATAAGGTAGAGAACTTGACCTCCTTTTGCTTCCTTCTAAAGCAGGCAAAGAACACAAACTCCTTTTGCTTCCTTCTAAAGCAGGCAAAGAACCTTAATCGATTGTTAAAGAAGACAACCCTAGAGCCTCCAAGGAACTAGGGATGACGACTAGAGAAGACTACTCAGATCCTTACTTATAGCAACCTTTGTAAATCTCTCATAAACTTCCCCTCACAAGATCTTCACTCTCTCTCCTTATCTCCCCCTCTCCTTCTCTTCGCTCTCTCAGGTCAGGATAGCAGTAAAATATCTCACCTTGAATAATCAAGAGATCTTATAAAAAAGGGCTTAAAATTTGCCCTAAATTGTAACAAGCAGTCAAAGATCGTCCTGTACAATCAGTATATTTTCAGCCCTTTTAGCCATGACGATCTATGAGGGATGGATGATTGGAACACTTATTTATTCCGATCATCCAAGATGATGTGGACATCGTCATGTATAATTAGTTCAAAACCCTATATATTATCCAACACATCATTCTGTTTGTCCATAGTCATATATGTTGGACGATGAAGAAATATAACATATCGTCTAGGACGATCCTTGAATCATCATGCACGATTAGTTCAAAATCAGAGATTTTCGTCTATCACATCATTTTATTCGTCCAGGTGATTAAGGAGAGGACAAAGGTTTTTATAACTAATTGTTCGGGATGATCCTATGATCGTCCGGGATGATATGATCAATTCAATCATACCTTAATTAATTTTTTTAATCACCTGATTAATTTAGGCATGATTGCAATGAATCGTCTAGGATGATATGGAATCATCCTGTATGATTTATTAAAATAATAACATACCTAAAAGAATTTGTGGCTGTTTATTTCTGATTGAAGCATATAATCTAGGACAATATTAATATCGTCCAAGATGATTTACTTAATTCGGCTGTCTTAATAAGGATGCCCTAATTAGGGTTTCGATTTTTAACTGATCATCCAGGATGATTTTGGATCATCCCGGATGATATGATCAAAAATAGAAAACTCTAATACAGACAAAATTTCTCCCCATGAGTGTGTGTGTGTGTGTGCGTGTGCAAGATTACTTAGCATCATGATCCAATTTATTACATTTAACTCAAGAAAAGGTAAAACATCCTTGAAGTATACTTACAGGCTGACTCAATTCTAATCTACTCAATCTTGAGCTGGCTTGAATTGTAATTGACCTTGTGGACCTAAAATGTTAGTAGGCAGGGCAACCAAAATAGATATGCAATGATAACCATAGTAAGAAATTGGGAATATAAGAAATATTTATTATCATCAAAATTATAATCCTTGTATCCACATTTGCAGCAAGGATAATTATTCCTTTTATATTTAGTGAGGGATAATTTAGCAAATATATTGTTTATAGTTCTATGGTAGAGATATTGTCTGGTAGTTATTAGAGAGAGCCTGGTAGTTATGTTGTTTTAAGTCTAATCAGGCACGTATGTATAGTTTGACTCAGTATGAGGCTAGAGATGCTCTAGATTTGGTTATATAATGCCCCAAGATCTAAATGATGAAGTTAAACCTACTACTTTGGTGGATGATCTTATATTCTAGACTTTGGTGGAAGCTAAGAGGATCACATTCCTCTGATTGAATTTGATTACAATAATAATTTTTAATCAAGTATAAGTATAACCCTCTAAGAAGCTCTATATGGTAGGAGATGTAGAACCTCACCATCACGGATAAATGTGGGAGAGATGAGTCTATTTTGGTTAGCTTTCGTTGATGATGCTACTGAAAAGATCGTTTGATCAAAGATAAATTAAAAGTGGTGCATGATAGAAATAAATTGTATTACGATGCAAAACATCAAATTGTGAAATTTCAAGTTGGAGATTTGTATATGTGAAGATCAAGCCAATGAAGGGCATAGGCAACTTTGCAAAATAAGAAAATTTGAGTCTAAGATATATCATATCATTTGAGGTAATTGAATGGATTGAAATGTCTGATGACATATTGCAATTTGGAGAGCATATGTATGATATTCATAGCATATTTCATATATCAACTCTAAGGAAATGAGTATTTGATTCCAAGAATAGAGTATATATCTATAAAAGAGGCTAAAGTATGTCTGAAGTTGAGCTATAAAAAAGAACCAAAAAGAATTTTGGGATATTATATCAGAAGGATGAGGAATAAATAAATCTCAATGGTGAAAGTGCAGTTGAAGCACATAAAAGAAAGAGAAGCCATATGGGACAAAGAATCTAAAATGATTCAATTATATCCCAATCTCCTATGTTGATATAAGATTTGAAATATCGATAATGATAGTTTTCTAAGGATGGGAGGATTGTAATGCTTACCGAATCCATCCATAGTTGCACATATTCTGACCTAGTATGGTAAGGGCAATGAAGTAAAATTTCTTTTTTTTTTTTTTTTTTTGCATATGTCTGTAAGATATTGGTTCAAATTGGAACCTTAGTTTGCACATGGTTTGAAAATAATATGACCCTAGTTTGAACCAAGTTCAAACCTATGTTTGCAGATCTCTTGCAACTAAACTCATTACACTTCAACTATGCCTTCACAATGAGTTCCATTACACAACCTCATATCTCTCTCACTTTCAGTATGTCTCGTTGTTGTCTTCCCCAATAAGCTCCGTCATGATATGCCCCCACACAACCTGTTGATCCCGTCAATATCTACCCACATGTACACTTCGTTAATCTCATTGATGCTTTCCCCAAATGAGATTCATTGTTATCTACACCCACACATCACTGATCCTATCGATGCCTTTCCCAGTGAGCTCTTGAGCTCCTTTTCTCCTTTACATATCGTTGGTCTCGTCGATTCCTTCCCCGTCCCCCATTTAGCAGGCTCTATTAAGAAATGTTCAAATATGTCTTCTAATTTTGGTTTGAATTTCATTTGAACTATTTTTTAATGGACTTTAATAAGTAGTTTGTAATTATATTATTATAATTTTGTCCGAAATAAATTTTCAATTTTTTTTTTTTTTTTTTTTGAAAATAACTAATAGGTATTTTCCCCCCTATTAGAATATAAGGTCAAAATTTTCAATTTTTTTTTAAGAATTTCAAGTAATTAAATTACAAATACACATATGCCCTTTAAACCCAAAACCTAAAATTAAGCTCCAATCAATCGATGTGAAAGTGTTCGAATTTCGTTTGATCTATTTTTTAATGGACTTTAATAAAGTTTTGTAATTATATTATTATTATTTTGTCCAAAATAAATTTTCAAATATATTTTTTGAAAATAATATAATAGGTATTTTCCCCCTATGAGAATATAAGATCAAAATTTTCAATTTTTTTAAAGAATTTGAGATAATTAAATTATAAATACGCATGTCCTTTAAACCTAGAACCTAAAAGTAAGCTCCAATCAATCGATGTGAAAGCAGAGAGATTATTAGATGCGGAGTGCGGACGGGGAGAACTGTCCGCATAAATATTGGGTACCTAGTGGTACCCGTACTCGATCATTCTGGATACCACTAGATATTTAATGCTTGTGCGGACGATGAGTACTCCACAGCTAATAATTTTTCGTGAAATCGGGCTGCATAAATTTTTATATTGGGCAAAGGAAAGGAAACGTGACCCTCAAATCAAGCCGCGGCACGTGATACGTCGTCGAGGTCCGCTCCGCCCACCACGTGAGCCACCGCACTTCCCGTGCCGTCGCTTTGCCGTCTCCGCCGGTTAAGTTAACCCTGAAATCGAAGCAAAATAATCCGCACCGAGAAAAAACACACCCAATTGCACCCTGATAGATTCGTGGACCCACGAACGCGGTGTTATATCATGCCATTTTTTTTCATTTACAGATGGTAACCTTGCAGGTAAATTTGTAAATTAATTGAAACAATATCAGAAGACTTTCATTATAGCTAGGAGAAATTATTCTGTACGCAGTCCGAACGTAAAATAAGGTTCGAATACTGTGTATTTTTTATACATAATTTTTTATATTTATTTTTTGCATATTTAATATGTATTTAGTGAGTATTATTTATTTGATGCTTATTTGACACAAAAAAAAAATATGTATAAAAAAAGACGCAGTAAAATACGCAGTAATCCGAACCTTATTCTGCGTTCGGACTGCGTACAAAATAATTTCTCTATAGCTAGAGCTCGCGAGACTTCTCGGGCCCTTAGGTTTGAAGGAAATAATTTATTTATTTTCTGTTAGGATGGTTATAGCTTTTTAAAAAATTGGTTATCAAAAAATAATAATTTTCTTAAAATGATTGTAAATAATAATTTTTTATCATAATTTTCTTAAAAACTGTGAAAAAATAATAATAAAATAAAATTATTATTATTATCTAAAAAGCAACGCAATCCATTGCAATTGTTTTATTAAAAAGCAAAGTAGTCGAAAAGCTATTACAAACAAATTCTTATTTTTCAAAAATGTCCAAATTTAAAGTAATATTTATTTTTTGGAGCATAAATGAGGGTATATTTAGAAGCTGCAATATTTTGTAAGGGTAATTATAAAGCTGCTGTGAAAAAATTAATTTTTTAAAAGTTAATGTGAGAAAATAATTTCCTAACACAAAAATTTATTAAAAGCAATGAGAAAATAATAGTAAAATAAAACTATGATGGAGTAAAAAAGCAAAACAATAAAAAGTTATGAAGAATAAAGTTGTTAGCTATCGATAGTTTTGAAAATATTGTCACAATAAAGGGAGTGGGTTGGCTAATTGATATTTAAATTTTTAGGAGACAAATAAATGAGTTGGTCATTGCGGGTCGGGGTAGCCCAATAGTTTACACAACTAAACTATCTCGTTCAATCTGTTATGAAGACATGTATTAAAGAGGGGCAGAATTAGCCTTAATTTTCAGGGGGACAAACTTATAAGTAACGGTTGTCATTGTCTGGAATTTGGCTCGACCCTTTAGTACAAGAAAATGGGTCAATAGCGGCCCCTATTTGTTCATTGCCTCCTAACATAAAAGGGGTCGACCTTGGTTGAAGATCTATAGTGATAAGAATGTAAATTATAGGAAGCTTTGTAACCAGACTAAAGGTTTCATTATAATCAATATCATATTATTCTCCATTGAGTTCTTCAGCCACTAGGAGAGGAGAGCATTTGTGGTGAATTGTGGTGTCATCCAGGTTTTGATTTATCGGAGGCCGTATGGATTTCCGAGTTCTTCGACTTTAAAAGGCATGATACTCTTTGATTCTGAATGTTCCACAGCTTTAGTGTAACAATGAGTCTGTGTGATCGTAGAAATCAGCATTCCACAATAAAAACTTTTGGGAAAACAATGAGAAAATAATAATCAAATGAAATTATGATTAATATCTGAATAAAATAGTCGGTCTCAAAAAGATCACAAATATGAGATAATATGGAAAAATTATTTTGTGTGGACACCGTACGGTCCGGAGACCAACACCCGGTACCCAACAGTACCTAGCAGTGATACCGAAAAAAAAATGATGTGACATGTTCTGATCGGCCGTCTGATGACAGTCACTTAGGAGGCCCAGACTGGTTGAGTGTCAGGCCAAGAGCGAACATTCCTCGGTTGTTTAAAGAATATTAAGAGAAATTTTTTATGTGTTTGATCATGAGGTGAAAGACTAAGGCTTAATTCGTTTGGGAATTGGGATGGTTTTATTACTGCTTCTTAAAGCGATTTTTTAGTACAAACATTTTAATTTTTGTACTAAAATGCCATTTTAAAAAGCAAGAAGAAAGCCGTCCCAAACGAAGCCTAAGTTGTTAGCTATCGACAGTTTTGAAAATATTGTCACAATAAAGGGAGTGGGTTGGCTAATTGATATTTAAATTTTTAGGAGACAAATAAATGAGTTGGTCATTGCGGGTTGTGGTAGCCCAATAGTTTACACAACTATACTATCTCGTTCAATCTGTTATGAAGAAATGTATTGAAGAGAGGGGCAGAATTAGCCTTAATTTTCAGGGGGGACAAACTTATAAGTAACGGTTGTCATTGTCTGGAATTTGGTTCGACCCTTCAGTACAAGAAAATGGGTCAATAGCGGCCCCTATTTGTTCATTGCCTCCTAACCTAAAAGGGGCCCGACCTTGGTTGAAGATCTATAGTGATAAGAATGTAAATTATAGGAAGCTTTGTAACCAGACTAAAGGTTTCATTATAATCAATATCATATTATTCTCCATTGAGTTCTTCAGCCACTATGAGAGGAGAGCATTTGTGGTGAATTATGGTGTCATCCAGGTTTTGATTTATAGGAGGCCGTATGGATTTCAGAGTTCTTCGACTTTGAAAGGCATGATACTCTTTGATTATGAGTGTTCCACAGCTTTAGTGTAACAATGAGTTTGTGTGATCGTAGAAATCAGCATTCCACAATAAAAACTTCTGGGAAAACAATGACAAAATAATAATCAAATGAAATTATAATTAATATCTGAATAAAATAGTCGGTCTCAAAAAGATCACAAATATGAGATAATATAGAAAAATTATTTTGTGTGGACACCGTACGGTCCGGAGACCAACACCCGGTACCCAGCAGTACCTAGCAGTGATACTGAAAAAAAAATGATGTGACATGTTCTGATTGGCCGTCTGGTGACAGTCACTTAGGAGGCCCAGACTGGTTGAGTGTCAGGCCAAGAGCGAACATTCCTCGGTTGTTTAAAGAATATTAAACTTCAACAATGCAAGCATTTAATAAATATAAGCACGCGTGATTAGCACCAACTTTACACCTCCATTTCTTGAACCCCTTAAGCTCTATAAGAAGATTGGATCAGCCATAGAACAAAGAGCTAGCAGAAATTAAGAGGGAGACGATATGGAGCTCTACAGAGTGCAACAATGGCGGCCAAAGCTAGTCCTACTGCTACTGCTACTCCTGCTAAAAGTATGGGGTTCCACATGTGTGAACTTGTTCGACTTGAGCGCACGTGTGGCCCCTCTGAATGGCCTGATGCTCCATTACTACAAGTACAACACAAGCTGCACCTATGCAGAGGAGTTTATTCATCTTATGGTGAACAGTGCATGGAAGGCTGATCGCTCAGTCACCGCCGCCCTCCTCCGCCTCCTTTACTCCGACTGCCTTGTTACGGTAATAATTAATAATTCAAAATATTTAAGACATTTGGAAATTTTTATAAGATTTTTTTTACAAAATATAATGAGATGGTTCGTAAAGTCTTTCGATCTTTGATGTGTTATATATATCTCTGAATGATTTTCAAAGTTAATGGCTAAAATTAGTATGAAGAAGATGAGAAATTATTATGTGCGGAGTCGTGATGCATCCGGACTTCAAAGAAATCAAGTCTGGTGGGTTGAATTTAGTGAAGTTCAGACACGAGCTACGTCCAAACTTCGCAGATAAATTTTTTTTCAAAAGATAACTTAGAGCCATTTGTATTAGAATATGGAACAAATAATAATATGCGGATATTAAAAATGAGAAGAGGATTAAATTTTTTTCAGAAGATAAAATGTATTTTTTATTTTTATTTGAAAAAATTAATGTATATATATATTTGTGTTTTGCATCCGAATGAATTTCAAAATGCTTAAATTTGTGCTCAAATTATTAGCATAAATAATATCAAAAAATGATACTGATCATAAAATTTGTCGAATAATCATGACATAAATCTGCCGACCTCACGTAATAGTATAAGAGTTTGATATTATTATTGTATGTATTTTTTTTAAAACAAAATTATATCAAGACATTCAAATATATAAAAAATAAAAAAGTTTTAACAGAAACAAAAAGATACAAACGACAATGAAATTATGCTAATATTATTATTATTTAAATATCCTCTAATTTGAACATTTATGTTCTAATTTTAATAATTTATTGTCTTATTTTAATCCACTTTTATGTTTGATACTGTACTTGATGCATAATTAGGGGTGCGATGCATCGATCCTTTTGGATGGAGATAATACAGAGAAGTATGCTATTCAGAACCAGGGGCTAAGGACCAACGGCTTACATCTCATTGATGATATTAAGAAGGTGCTGGAGGCAAGGTGCCCAGGAGTTGTGTCCTGCGCTGACATCTTGAACTTGGCAGCCAAGGAAGCTGTTGCTCTGGTCAGTATAAATTTCTAAACTTCTCAAAAATTATGATTGTGTAAAGAGTAATTATTGTGTCCGGACACCGAACGCATCCAGAGACCAATAACAACTCGCCACATCACCTAGAGCTCGGTACCGAGTGCTCTGTGAGATGAGCATGAAAATGAATGCAAACAGTCAAATACTGGATATTTGTTGAATCAAATCCAGCTTTTGAATGATTCTCAGTATAATGTAGCGACTATGATTAAAGAAGACCAAAGTCATGTCCAGACCCCAAAGTGGAGGAATTATTATGTACGGAAACCGGATTTAGAACGCAGTCCGGATACCAATCAAAATGTGTCACATCAGCGGTACCGAGCAGTACTGAGCCGCGATAGCGAGCGCCAGATGAGGTGTCGCATTCTGATTGATCTCCGGACGGCGTTCGACCTCCCCAAAGTGAGGCATTCAATTAGCATAACATCATAGTGTAGGTGATCGATCAATTAGCAAGAAACATGATATATATGATCTAACAATTAAAGTTAATTAACATTGAACAAATATTATTTTGAGGGTCGCACCACTAATAATATCCCCTTAATCATCAACGCAATCAACCCGCCACATAGAAACTCCCAAAAATAAAAATAAAAAATAAAAAAAAGCAGGACAGCAACCTTTGAGTTGTGCATGTACAATGTGTATTTCGAAAGTATACAAGATTGCACATGTGAATGCTGCTCACCCAAAAATTTCTCCCATATCGAAGGATCTCAGCGCATGATGAGTTGACTCGGGCCTATGAAGATCTGCATTGATTATAAATGGTGAGTTCCAAGATTCCTATAAAACTCAATACATGGCCAACTAGCTAAGAATTCAAATCCATCATAAAGCTACAGAATTTATACAATTCTAAGAAGATTCTTCAGAGCAGCTTACATTTCTCCTTCAACTCTTGGCGACTGAGCTCAGCCAATGATTTATAGATGTTGGTGATACATAGCTAAAATAAAATGTTCAGGTAAAGGTGCCGATGTATAGCTGAAATCAAATGTTTAGGTGAAGGTGCCATTCAGTTCGAAGTTTGGATTGGTCAAACACTCATAGTAAGGTCCCTAACATACTGGGAGTATCAAACAACAACAACAACATCAAGCCTTTATCCCACTACGTGGGGTCGGCTTCATGAATCCTTTGTCTCCATTGTGTCCTATTAAAAGTCAAATTCTCGTTTAAATCTAATAAAGAAAGATCATTTCTAATATTTTCTAAGTCTTTTTAGGTCTGCCTCTACCTTTCTTAACATAAGTCAAATCTAATACCTCTACTTTCCTAACTGGGAGTGTCAGACTAATCAATCAAAAATGTAAACTATTTTTTTATTTTTATTATTGATATTGTAGCCTATTTTGGCCTATTGGATGAGAAATAAGGCTTTCAATCAAAAGATCTTGAGTTTGAAGCCTGTAAATATGGTGTTGTGAATTTGTGATTTAATTAACACACAATTCACAAAAAAGGAAAATTTTTAATGAGCTAAATCTATGCTATCCCGCAGGCAGGTGCACCAAAATACCCGGTTTACACAGGGAGAAGAGATGGCTTACAGTCCACAGCACAATCAGTTGATCTACCACCGCCAGATGTGACCTGGAAACAAGCACTAGCATACTTCGAATCCAAGGGTCTTGATGTTCTCGACCTTGGAACTCTTCTAGGTAACTAAGGCTTCGTTTGAAATGGCTTTCTAGTTGCTTCCTAAAACAACTTTTTAGTACAAAATTAAAAAAAAAAAAAAAATTTACTAGAAAGTTGCTTTTAGAAGTAACTAGAAAGCCATCCCAAACGAAGCCTAAGCTCTAAAAAGAAAGTCCCCTACCTATGAAGAAAATCAATATGTTGAAACTGGATTACTGGATTTACAGAACTTACCAGAAACAAAATCATCTCATGCAGGAGCACATTCAGTGGGGACGACACACTGCAGCAACATACAGGACAGGCTCTACAACTTCAACGGCACAGGTCGGCCTGACAGTTCAATGGACCCAAACTTCCTTGCCCAGCTGAAGAAGCAATGCCCACCTGGAAGCAAGGAAAATAAAAAGGTTTATTTGAATCCAGCTTCTGGTAGAAACTACAGTTTTGAGAGCTCCTATTACAAAAGGGTGCTGAAGCACCAAGCAGTGTTTACAGAGGATCAGCAGATGATCACGACCTCAGATGGCATCAGAATTGCACACGAATTTGCAGCAGGATTCGAAGATCTGCGCAAGTTCTTTGCGCTTTCCATGACTCGAATGGGTGGGCTGGGAGTTCTTACAGGGAAGCAAGGTGAGATCCGTCGGAATTGCCGGTACACAAATGCTAACAATCCACACCTGAAGTAAGGTTGAATCGAAGTCCTGCAACTATTATCTTACCCGGCTTGAAAATATGCTATGTTTTGGTGGTTGTTGTATTGGCCTTGGTTGGGAGCTTAGCCTTAATTAGTTATGCATAAGCAACTATAAATGAATAAAACTAACCATGTTCTCAGCTAATTCTACCTTAAGAGATATTTTGTTTACTGTTTAATCTCTACTCAGACCACAAGTTTAGTTTCGTTGAGGCAAAAAAAAGAAGTTAAAGCATTCCATGTAGATGGCCAAAAAGAATGCCGGTTAGAGAGAGAGGGGAGCACAAGAGAAGCTCAAATTAATTGTTGCAATTTTATAATCAGCCCATAACTTTTTTTTTTATTTCATTTCATTCCTTTATTTATTTACATGTCATCGAAACAAATCATGAACGAGGCAAAGCAAATGATACAAACATGAGAATTAAGAATGCACTGGCATGGGAGTTTCACAAAATTACTGAAATCAAATTATATCAATTAGATTAATAATAAAAACTATTTACATGTACAACTGCTGCAGTTCACTGAAAGTTTGATCAGGGGAAGAAAACTACATCAAAAAATTCTTTGAACAACGCTCCTTGTCAGATAAAAAATTTGAACCCAGAAGGCCCAAGTTCGTCTTAACTAAGAAAACTGCAGAAATTACAAACCTGATAGCTCTCAATTTCAGCTGAGATTTTTTCTGAAGCACGCAATTTTTCCTATAAGAAACGCCTTCAACTCAACATGGACAGGGAACCTGCTGTTAAGAATGGAGTATCTACAGCAATGCTTTAGGAATCTTTGTTTTTTACTTTTTTTTTTTCTTTCTGAGCAACAAAAAGTCCCACCAAAACAGCCAGCTACAGCAAACCAAAGAGAATGAGAAAATAAACAATATCACAAATTCACTACGTAATTGTATTCAAGCTTCATTGTGGCAATACTCAAATGTCAAGATACAAATATGAAGAGCAAAACCATAGTACTCTCTCCATAATGCTGTTTGAGTTCCGAAGTATGCTATTGGGTAGCAGACAAAATATTGAGGAAGAACATAATATATTCATGATAAGAAATCCACTATGGCACCATAAAATTCTCTTATAACCAAAATAGTAAATTTTACATAAGTACGATGCAATCTAGCAACTGTGTAAAAATGTTTTTTTGAGTTCTGAAGGTACATTAAAGTTGAAAATAAAATTATAAGTATAGGGAGGTATGATAAGGGTATGAAGCTATGAACATCGCACACTGCAACTCCAACAAAAAGGTCGGCTAGCAATGGAAATAAATAGCAGCACGGACAGAGAACTAAACTGTGTATCATCTAGTCATACGTGATGAATAATTGGTTTTGTAAAAGGAATGCGGAGGAAGCATCCAACAAGCATTTATGAATTGTTGTTGCTCCTACACTTGAGATTCCAACGGAGCAGAAGATGCCTCCATCACCTCTTGTTTGGATCCCTTGGATCTAATGAGATATGATCGTGCAACGTCCAACATGAGCTCCACCTCTTTTTTATACTGTAACCAGAAGGAGAGATGCCGATTCAATCAATAAGATAAGTATTTTTTTTTTTATTTAATAATCATCAACGTGCAATCATTTGATGGCATTTAATGTAGACATGTAGAAGAGTCTAATTATAGAAAAATCCTGAAAAGCAATTATGAGTGTCAATTTCATAATGAATACAATCATTTAAGTCTAAATAATGATGGAAAAGGACAGTTTTACTTTGCAAAAATTCAATAAATATGTTCTGTAACAAGTGCTACAAGTGTGAATGCATTATGGAAAATAAGAATCTTTTATGCTAGAAAAGTAAGTCCACATGACTCTCAATTAAACCATTAATTTACAACCACGCGCTCCATCTTGCATGATCACGAATATACTGATTTCACCTCACAGATATGGTCATGACCCATTTGCATTTAGTAGAAAATATATGCGATTGATTTCATCAGAAACCCATCAATATAAGCTGATAATTGTTGCGTCCAGGAGTATTCGCGGCGGTAGAGAAATATAAGATTTAACGTCTTAGCGTTGTACGAAAATCCGGCACGCAATCAGATAAGTGAGAGAGGGTCTAGCATTTATAAGACACCAAGATTTTTACGTGGAAAACCCCTGAAAAGGGGGAAAAACCACGGGGCCTAGCCCAGCTTGAATGAATCCACTAGTATTGCAGTCGATTACAAATGAGGCTCTTCTTTGGTGGAAGGCCATAGCTTGATGTACATCTTATGGAGTACATTACATGGTGTAAATACAAAGATCTACTATCGACGTATTCGCTTTATTAGAAGGACTGCAGTCATCGGGCGACGTAGGTCAGGAGGACCGTAGTCAGCTGGCGACGGAGGACTGTAGTCGGCGGGCGACGTAAGTCAGGAGGACCGTAGTCGGCGGGCGACGGAGGTCGGAAAGAATGTAGTCTGCGGGCGACATAAGTCAGGAGGACCGTATTCAACGGGCGACGGATGTCAGAAAGATTGTAGTCGGCGGGCGACGTAAGTCAGGAGGACCGTAGTCGGCTGGCGACGGATGTTAGAAAGATTGTAGTCGGCGGGCGACGTAAGTCAGGAGGACCGTAGTCGGCTGGCGACGGAGGTCGGAAGGACTGTAGTCTGACGACGAAGATCAGTAGGACAGCGTCAGGTAGGAGTCCAGCAATGGAAAGAAATGCATCTTCGCATAGTCGTCCAACGAAGTCCGATAACCGGTAGAAGTCCGGCGTCGGGTAGAAACTTAGCGAAGAGTGAAGGTCCGACGTCGGGTAGAAGTCCGACGTCTTTGGTGGCAGAGGAGAAACTCTGTCTTCACTTGGGCGGAGTTTCGGCGTCAGGAGGGAATTCTCTTGTAAATTGGGAAGAATTTCAGCATCTCATGGAAGTTGTGCAGAATTCCTGCGTTTCCTGAAAATTCGGCAGAGTTCCGGCGTCTTTAGGCGGCAGGAAGAGCTCCGGCGGTGGTCGAGGAGGTGAGGAATCTCCTTTTCCCCTTTCTCCTCTTCTTCTTCTCTCTCTTCCCTTCCCCCCCTTTGGTGTAGAATGAGGGCTCTATTTATAGTTTTTCTGGAGTGGCACAGCCCGTAAATAGGCGTGAGATCAAGGGCGAATTGGGAGTGATCCGAATGGACGGCCGATATCGAATTCTTCGATCATGCACCGTTCGTTGGACATTTGAAGGCCTTAATGATTTCGGAATTTGATGATCTTGGGCTCGTTGGATTCGTCTCGTCGAGCCGTTCGATTCGAGTATAAGCTCGTCAAAATCGGAGACCGTTTGGTAACTCAAATTGCGGTTTGAACCTTCCAACAGCGCTTCGAACTTTTGATTCGGACTCATTTGGGCTCGGATTGGGTTGATCTTGGTGTCGTTGGGTTTGTATTTCCGAGACGCTCAGTTTGACTGTAAGCTCGCTGAAATCGGAGTTCATATGCTCCCGAAATTAATTTTTGAAGTTTCCAACTAGGTTTTGCCTCGAGATTCGTGCCTGATCAAGATGATTTTGCGATGCCGTATCAATAATAAAGGAAAATGGACATAATTTCCCATTTAGCGAGTACTCCACTGTTTCCAGTAATAAGAACACAAAAGAAAGTTCAATAAAATTTTAGTTCGAAAGGCTATACAACCAGTGGAAACACTAAAATGGTCCATACGTACCAAAACCTAAAGCCAAGTAAAGCTGGAGGCGGAATTCATAATATCCTAATCATAATAGTGAAACATTATCTCTGATTTAGGGTATGTGATAGCACTGCTATAGCTATATTCCCAACTGAAATTCCAATGATATGAATAATTCTTCTAACAAGTAACTATGAGTCTACGAACCAGGTTAACGATAAGAAATTTTTTTAAATGCAAGCCAGTAATCAAGGATTTAGTATGAAATTAGAATCGCAGACCTCATCAACTGCTCCTGTTTTGATCTTTGATTGCATGATACACCATTTCTTGAAATGGGCACCTGTGGAAGGCATAACGTTTTAGTACCAACCACCGAGGCACATAATGTGAACATGTTCATTGGAAAATGGATAATCTGTTCAATAGAACGTTATTTCCATCAAAGAGCTATAAATAAAAATCAACTAACCAACTTTTATTTCTAATTTAGACGAAGATTCTGAAGTTGTTTCCAACAGCCACCTGCAGTGAATCTGGAATGAAAATTCTGTAAGCCATATAATTAATTTATGAGGCCACATAAAGTTCAACATAATCTTTTACTACTGTATGATGAAAAAATGGGAACATAATCTTTTACAAATGTATCGTAAATAGAGTGATAATGAATGTACAACAAAAGAGAATATCTTCCGTAATAAGGATATAATACAATAATCAATACTACAAATTTCTCAAAAGTATTAAGCATTTGAGATATATTAATACAGTGACAAAATAATTCTAACAATTCTAACACTTCAATGGTAATTCTGAATCGTTCCTTAAGGATTGTTAAACAGTTTAAAGTAAAACTGGCTATACAGGTTAAAAAAGCCATGGCCAAGCAAATTCAAAAACCAAACTAGCAACTTTGTTTAGGATGAATCTAATAGTATTAAGGAAGAACTTCTAAATACCTCAAAGCAAGACCCGAATGGAACGTCATGTGCCTGCTGCACAGTTTCAAGAACCTGAAAATTTTGAGAGACCATAATTAGTTACATTAAAACAAATCTTCAAAAGACATTAAAAATAACATGTAGGTGGTCAGAGAGAAGAATATCACTTCAAAAGGAACAAAAAAAAAAGATAATCAATCAAATTAGAGCAATATTCAAGGTTAACATATTGGTTAAATCAATTTCTCGCACCAAAGAAGTCTTATCAGCAGAAAGAACGGCATGTTGCCACTCTGTCATTGCAGTGTCTGGAGGACACATGGGGCTATGGCAAACTGATCTAAACGTTATCTCTCGAACCTGGCCATCATACTCATCAGCAACATGCCACTGGCCCATCTGTAAAGAAAAAGAGTATTACAATAAATATTTAATCATCTCAACATAACTTGAAATATGTCATCAACTGTTGCTAATGCAGAAAACGTGCTAGCCTGAATATACAAAAATTCCATGCTGCAAAAAATGAGCTGAAAAATGTGCTGGCTATATATATATACATTGATGAAGACATCCGACCGTGTATACATTGATGAAGACATCCGACCGTGGAGAGTTTACCAGAGACGGAGCCGACGATCTACATCCATGATCGCACCGATTTATTTTTGAGTTATTATATGTATTTGATTCATTTATGTATTTTTATGTTTCTATTCTCACTTGAGAGAATAGTTGTTTGTGGCCCTAGGGGAATTTGTCTTTTATTTCGTCATTGTAAACATTAGTTATTTATATCTCATCCTCCCCTTTGGAGAGAATAATGAAGATTATTATAAAAAAAAATTCAGAAAATTATTTTCTTACAAGCTTTGAGAGTTGAGAGAGTTCTCTTGAGAGTGTAACCCTATGAGAGGGCAAGTAGTACCCACCAACCGCAGGAAACTTCCAGGTTCGTGGTCCTTCTCTTTCCCCTAATCCTTCCCCTCCCTCCTCCTTAAACCGCCAATCATCCCTCCCCTTCTCCATCTCTCGGCCAAAACCCCCACCATCACAACAACCCGGCCGGCCACCCCATCTTCCACCTCCAAGCCGCCAGCTCCAAGGTTCCTCCCCTCCACTTACCCACCACCCAAACCCTAAGCCCTTCCCTCCCTATAGCCGCCGGCCACCTCCTCCCTCCTTGAGATTCCCAAACTTTCCAAACTTTGCATTTAATTACTTTCCTAAATTAGTTCCCCTAAATTTGGAAACTATTTTGAATTCAAATTCCCACATATTTGAATTTAAATTTCTTTCCTAAAATAAGGGAAATTATCTTTGGAAGGTCCCTCAAATCATGCCAATTGAATATTAAGGATTGGAATTAAATCCCTTTCCTAATTTAATATTCCAAACTTAGAAATTGATTATTACTTCAATTAAATCCCACAATCAAGCCCATAAAGGGCTGCTGCCCCTTCCCTCTCTCTCCTGTCTCATTAAAACACCTCACTAAATCCCCAAATCAAGTTCCCCTTCCCAAGCAAGCCGCCGGCCTCCTCTCTCCTCCCTTCCCCTTTTGGTTCCCGTTCCTCTCTTTTTTATTTCCCCAATTATTTCCTCTCTAAACATTGATAATTTCTCTTTCCCATAGCCGACCACATCAAGCCATTGGCGCCTAGATCCATTTACAACTGCTGTCCGGATTTCTGTCATTGGAAAAGTACTGTCTAGAATTTATGCGTGCAGATTTCTCTCTGTTGTCCTGAACTTTCAGCCAGAATACTTGCTGTCCTGCTTGTCGGAAGACCACTCTTTGCTGTCCAAGAGCTTCCGGCATCCCACAGTTGCTATCCAGATTTTTCTGGACATTGCTAGGCTGCTGTCCAGGGAGTTTCAGCAAGAGAAATTGCTGTCCTGCTCTTCGGAAATCCACTCCTTGCTGCCCAAGAGTTTCCGTTCCCTCCTAGTAGCTGGCCACTCATGTATGGCTGACCCAGAACATGACCACAGGTTTGTTTACAACGATCAAGGTCAAGTTGATATCCTCAAATCACCGTTCTTAGATCTCAACGTAGAGATTGATCAAATAGTAGAAGACTACGTCAAAAGGATTACCTTCACCCTAGCTGCCGCTATCGATGAACAACTCTCTTCTGTTCAGTGGTAGATCGTTTCCAAATCCTGATCAAGGTGAATTTCTCCTCCAAGTCTTTTGCTTTTCTAAGTCTTCCCTTAATTTGTGGCATCATAAAGGTTGTACAACCTATTTCCGTTTAGCCTACATCAAGAGAGTAAGTGGATCTAAGTAGTGTCTAATCTTATTGTTAATTCGGGGATTTCCTTTGAAAGTCCCCCATGCTATGCTAATATTGATTATAATTGATTAATTCATGATCCTAATGCTTACATGTAGTTTGGCCTAAGTTTTAATCATCTCTCTATTGTTTTAAAATTGTTAAAATCACTAGAAGCCAACGTAATTATTATTGCTTTAATTCAAAAAAGACGTGTAATTTTGACATTGCATAATTTCTCATGCATTTAGTTCTACATCATATATATACATTCCTGCGACAGAGTTCTTTTACATTTAAGGAATTGCATGCTGAAGTCTTATCCAGAACAGCAATGAAAATTTTCAAATGTACACGTAGTTGATAAAATGCTTCTAGAACATCCTGTTAATGTTAACAACCTCAACTCCGAAAAAACAGTCAAATGTAATTCAACTTGTAATATACATATAATCTACATAAAGTAATTAATCCAAGAGGAAGCTTGTAGCACAGAAATTGAAGAATTAAGTACAAGTAAATCAAAAGCGACATGACTAAATAGAACGGAGATTGCAAGCTTTTATGAAAGAATAGTAAAAAATCACTGCAGATTAAGATATCCTTTGGGCTAAAATTCCTAGTTGAAATATGCTAACACCTATAAATAGAAAGAAATATCACATACGTTAAGGTTTGTGTCCTTCCTAGCTGAACGATATTCATCAATAAACTTTGAATCATCGCTAAATAACAAAGTAAAGAACTCCTCGGCTGTGCATGGGAAAGTATCCTAGACGAAGAAAAGGGAAAACAGTTAGTTACAAATAAAAAGAAATTAAGGAAGAAATATCAGCATGATATATACATTAACTATGCCAACTAGAACATCCTCTTTGACGAAATCCTGTAACTTTCCAGTCTCAGCTACATTTTCTTCTGGTATGTCCACAGGCTTTCGACTACTTCTAATTGAGCTACTGTGAGCACGCAATGCTGATTGAGCATTCTCCTGCATTCCAACAGGCATTGTCAAGTTCATTTTCCAACTATTAAGTCCGACAGGCCTACATCCATGAAACATAACCAACAAACAAACTTTCAAACGTCCTAGGAATGTAGAATGCACAAATGATCATGTAGCATAAATCAGGAAAGCCTAATGTTGTTTTTTTTTTAATAAATATTTTCAGTATATGTCAAATTAAATATAAATTCATATATTGAATAACTTAAAAAACTAAGAAAGCAAAATTTGCTCCATGCTTAGTTTAAAGTATAGAACTTAGCAAAAGATTTCTTGCTTTCAAAATAATTCAATGCATAGCTCAAATTTCACAAAGACAGTAGTTCTAAATTAATTACAAAGAATTGGAAGATGTTCTAGTCTATTTTATGAACATGAATATTTAGATATAGATTGAGATAAAGCCTAAAATGATCCTCCAACTATTTGCATGTGTCCAATTCAATCCCAAACTATCCAGAGTCTCCAGCTTTGTCTCTCGACTCTGGGAAATTAATCCCAATTAGCCACTCAGCTAAAGTAATGGAAAATGTGATAAAAGTTAGAACCTAAAGTTAACTTTGAGGGTATTTTAGCTATTGCAAGAATTTGTGTATTTTTCTTTCTTAAATTTCTATATTCCTCATCTTTAAATGTCAGTTTGCAATTTACCATGTTCAACTTTTCATGCTGCAGGAGGATGGTTGGCTTAGTTCATGTTAAGGACTTTGACTCAATTTGTGTGTTATAGATAAACCCAATTTTTTTAAATAAAACAAATTATGAGTAATGATCTTTATTGCATTTTAATTTGAAATTAATTAAATTTTCAAAATAATTAAAAGCAATAAGTTATTGCACATAAATCATATTTTTTAAATGTCGTATTTTGTATATAAATACAAAATGTGAAGTTAAAATGATATTTAAAAAAATCATAATAATAATATATTTAAATTTCAACATCACATTTAAAATACATTTGCGAAAATCCTATGAATTCCAACAAAATTTAAATAACCATTATTTTTTCTCAATTTTAAATTAAAATGATAAAATATCTCTATCAACCTCAAAATCAAAATTATGAATAACCTTTTCAAATTAAAAATAGTGAAACTCTCTCAGTTAACAGACCCGATAAATAGTAAACAATAAAATTACTAACTAATAATACTACATAAAACGGCATAAATTTTATTATATTATTAATTTAAATTCTAGATCTACTTAAGTCCCCAACCAACGCAGCAGAAGCACACCATAACCGCAACAGCATAGAAAATACTTGTAGCAACAACAAGAGAAATCCACTAGTTCCATTTAATTTCACGCTTAGCTTTCTCCAATGACGGACTACTTCAATCTCTCTACTCAAGGATGTGCTCCAGTTCCCTCTAAACTGCATTTTTCTCTCTAACGACAACAAGCTACTAAATTGGAGAAAAGTGATAGCCTAAATCTAAACTGGTCACATGTGAATAGTCGGGAGAAAATTAAAGGTTTTATCTCAATGTAGATTATAGAAATTGAGAGGAGAACTAACGAAGTAAAATGAAAAAAAAAAAAACCAATAAAAAAAATGTCCATCAAATGATCAAATGGAGCTGGCAACTCTGAATAGAGGTTCAGGATCAGGTCAAAATCTTTAGAATAGGTACTCTAAATTCCATACGAAAGATGAACTTGTCTATTGCTCCATGCCAATTCATCAGAAGGAAAAGGAATGTAAAGTGAAATATGATATATGAAATCATGCCTTCATCCTACCAAAAATTTCAATACAACAAGAATCATAGCCAGCTTGATAGCAGTGGTGGAGACACATTAAAAGTTACATGCGCTTATTCACCATGAGAAAAGAAAATTATTATCTGAGAAATTACAAAATAGAGACAGTAAGAAAGTAATTTAAATCTTCTCCATCCTTAAATTTTGGAAGGTTCCGTTTAAATGCTTCACTTTAATTTTTGAATCTGTTAGAAGTACAGTATCACCTATTTAACTAAATGAATATAGTTGATACATGCTTTTTCAGGGATCCAGACGAATCATAACCAGCCAATACAACGCTAAAATTAATTATTTCACCAAAAGAAATGAATCAAACCTGCTTCTCAGCTTCTAACATTGTCCGATAGTTCTTAGCAGCACGTTGTAGGGCTCTAAGTGTGTGATTTCTGTTCCAAAAGGAAGCAAACTTGTACCTCACTCTACCTAGAGAACAATCAGATAAATGAGGCATTGCCAGTTCAGTATGTAAGTCATCATGAAATTCTCATATCCAAATGTTTGATGGAAATCGTTTTCTAATTAGAAAAGGTTTCTACAATTTTACATATCGAATTAGAATGCTCTACATCTGGAGTTTAAATTAACATATTACAAAAAATAATTTGATTCTGCTGTTTCTCCTTAAATTAAAAAAAAAAACACTATTGGTTCGTGCAATTTTACACTGTATAGGTCAATTTTAGCATGTGTGCAAAATTCAACATAAATGTTAACCAGAAGACTGAGAGCCAAAACAATATTGATTAAAAACTATCAAATAAAAATTTATTTGATTGCAAGCTATAATTAGTGCAAAACACCAACAAAATAATATCATCCATAAAAAATGCATTTGCACATAAGTCTTGTAACTTATATATCATGTAATCATCAAACTCTCCACCTTCCTCTCCAAGTGGAAACTATACAAGGGTTTTAAACATAAAGACTTCAGTATCCCTAGTGACAAATCAAACCAATGAAACATAAATAAAATAAACAGGGCACATAATCTAAGCACAACTTTAATGGACAAATCAATGAATAGTTGTTCATTCTCCTATATCCTCAAATGGGTGGTTTAAAAGATTACATGCATCCAAGGATAATCATTACAATCTATTATAACCATACTTTGATCAGAAAAACATTCCTTATACATATCAAATCCTAGATGCCACTACCTAGCCAATTTATTCTCAAATCATTCAATTTGCAAGTATAATATGATTCTGTAAGATAACACAAACTGCAACTTCAAAACCGAGCTAGGGCTAAATTAGAACATCACATACCACCAAATGAGAATTCCAAAGGAGATCCTTCCAACAAAGCTAGAATACAATCACAAAGGCAGAGCAGAGAGTGTAAAATAAAGAATAAAAACAAACTGATGAATGAAGCCTGAAGAAAAGGTTAAAAATAATTGTGCTCGCCAACTTCAAACTTTGTTTTGCAATCACATGAATCATAACTTTTTTATTATGGATGTTAGTTAACAAACGTTAACCAAATGAATCATACGTTGTTGAAGAGGTATGAAAAATTAAGAAACACCAAGTTTACAACGTATAGATAACAACTTAGTGGATATCCAAGTAGAATATACAAATTTGAGAACATAATTTACGTCTATAGCATATTTTTCATGCAAAATTTTGAAAGATATACAGCAAAAAATTAGTCATCACCATCTGGACTTCCTAAAGGAGGTACACCATGACCACCAGATCCCATGCGAAGAATTATTGTTATTGCTGGGTTGATATATGCATGTTGGCTTCTCTTTATCTGCATTGCTAATAAAATGGTAGTTTCAACGTTCCCTTGCATGTGAACTATATGCATAGGATAAACAAAAAATTACGTAAATAAAAGGTAAAATACAGCAAACATACCTCATGGATGTCTCCAATGGGAATAACGACCTACTAGAATAAAACTAATATCAGTAATGTAGCTCGAGTAGTAAAATCTAACACGTATAAATAGATAGATGAAATACTTTTTTTTTTTTCATAGCTACAGAATAATAGCAACTTTAACACTTCTAAGGCCCAGAAAATAAAACATAACTAAATTTGGTCAGAGACTAATGTCAGCAATAAAAAATCAAATCAAGCGACATCAAACAAATGTTTATTGAAACATGCCTCATCCTAAAACTTGTAAACCGCAAAATTTGGTTCAATGTTCTACCTAGGTAAGTTGAAACTGCATTATCAACCATCACAACCAGTATTTCAGATCGTTTCCTTTCTCTACCATCTACCAAACTGCATAATCAACCATCATAACCAGTATTTCAGATTGTTTCCTTTCTACCCTCTACCACTTGTTGAATTCGCAGGACTTATTTGGCAGCAATATCATCCAAATTAATAAGTTAATTTTTCACATATGGCTTCACAATAATAAAAAAACAGGTTTATCATAAGTACATCGTTATAATGTACATGGGATTTAAAATAAGTACGGGTTACATCAGTGCAATTATAACGAGATCAGCATTTGAGTATGTAACAACAACACAAATAGAAAAAAAACATCTTTGAAGAAACAATCTACCGTTTATATAAATGGGGCTAGTATGGGAAAAGGGTAAACCAAGTAACTAGAAGTAATATGAAGGATTTGAGTTAACTAGAATAAATACATTGTACAGGTCTGTTCCCTCAGGAAAATAGGCGCGAATCTCGCTCTCACAAGCTTAAGGTCCTTATTTTCCTGAGATAGATTGAACTTTAAATTAACCAAATTTTTCCTGAAAGTAGTGTCAGGGTTTATTTAGATTTGAGTCCTACTTCCTATGACCGCAAGCCCTCATAATTAATTACCCCTCATAACGCGTAGAAGATCACTCTCGATTAAGGATGAAATTAAATTTAGCCTAATGCACAAAGTTCAGATGTGTGTGAAACAGTGTGTGAATGTTCTGAACCCTGGTTGTGGGGAATGAAGGTAGACTCAATCAAGATCCCATGGTGCCGTCATCCCAGGGATACTGTAGGGCTCAGTCTAATAATACGAGCGACCATTGATCGTAGTGTCTAGGGAATCTAATTAGCAGCATGGATTATTTCCTCTCAGGAATCCCAAGTAAACTGAAGCGGATATATATTTGTTATTTAGTTTGAGTAGGAACTTACGATTCCATTTAGAAGTTGCTCATAGTTTAGGTTTGGGTTAGGTCTTACGGCCCCATTTAGGTGTTGTCCGTGTGATTGGGTTTGGGTAACAAAGGATAACATAAATTTTCTACTAAATTGCATGACATGCTCAAATCAGCCTAATTTTCAAAATTAAAAAAAAATGAAAATGATCATGCATAGCCCAATGAATCACAAGTAAAAGCCCACACATAAGGACCAGATAACAAAAAAATCTTTGTGAATCAGTATTTACATACTCATATGATCAGGCATCTTGATTTAAGTGATCAAAATATAAGTCTTATCATCTAAACTAAAACAGCCTTCCCTGTCCTACATATGCATTTGAGATTGAATTTCATGATTATAAAAGCATTTAAGTAGGTTAGCTAGCAGTCCTTTCCAAGCAGGATTGCAACTCCAGAGCCAAGCTGACTTAGCTCCATATGGGGTTTCAAGTTTATAAATTCCTCGCACTTTGCTAGATGTAGGCTACAGTTACTACATATCAATGGTTCTCACCTTAAATCTAGGGTTTGAAGCCAACACTCTTTTTAGTTACATCATAAACTCTCACATTTCTAGGCATTTCCTCTAACCCATGTTACTAGAATATAAGCCTCAATTCTCTAGGCTCACCCTCATGTTTGTGTTGTGCCCGTCTTCATAACTTGTGTTAATGCCCGTGCATTATAAAAAAAAATCTTAATTTGTATCATCATTGCCTTAAGTTATACCTAACAAACCCACATTACAATCCTTGATCTTTGGCTTGATATTGCTAATATTGCAACCATGTGTTTTGGATCATAAAAGCAAACATCATAATAAACAATTAAAATAGCAAGGATGAATAAACCACTAATATATATATATATATATATATATATATATATATATATATATATATATATATATATATATATATATATATATATACATATATATATATATATATATATATATATATATATATATATTACATATGTCACATGACAAAAGATATTAATAAAATAATTTTTCAGAAGAAAAAAATGCCTTCAACGCTAGTAAACCAATGAGCATATTTTCAAAGAAAAACAGCAATAAATTCTTTCAAATGAAGCAACGAAAAAAAAAAAGTATATCAGAGTAGTTTTCAACTCTTTAATATTTAGAGAAAAGTGAGTAGTTTGCTGTGCGAAAATCAAAAAGTGAAGGCTAGCTCACCTTAATTTGCTTAGAAAATACATTTGAATGGAAGCAAACATGCCATGAAGAGACATAAATTCGCCCATGATATAGAAAAGACCTCTCAAGTGCGCATGAGTAACTGTGCTCAACAGCCTGAGGTAGATTTAAAGTCCTTAGAGCAAAAAAAAAAAAATCAGATAAACAAATATAAATAAGTAGAACTTGCCTCATCTGGAAGAAGATCAAATATGGTTTGTAGAGGGCCCGGCTTTTGGTGAACAACTGTAGGTCCTTGCTCTGCAGACATCCTCCTTCGAGCATCAACTCCAGCAAATCCATTCAAAGTCCTGAAATTCAAGATCTAAAAATCAAACCAAATCCTCATAATGAGATGTGAGATGAAAAATAAGCTTTTATAAACCCAAAAAGCAAACTACAAGATCAAGTCTCACCAAAGCAACAAGAAACGGGCCTTTATTACACGATGAAAAACAAAACAAGGCTTTAAAAGGCATAAGATCATGTCCTGTGAGCAGCATCCCCTTGGTTTACTCTCATTAAAGAGAAAACGACCCAAAACAAATAATTTCTTTTGAGAAAAAGAATTCTTGTAACCTTCAGGTTAGCAGAAGTAAAAGTGTTGATGGCATGAAATTTTCGATGATGTTAGCATTTCAAATCCATGGCTGCCATAGGATTCCAAAAATGCTTATCAATGTTGCTTGCAAAATCAACATAATTACGGGTTTTTTCAGATCCAAAAACTAAATAAAATTAAATTAAAAAACTTCTAAAAAAAAATTTAAAAGCCCTTAGATTATAGCAGATTTATGATGTAGACCATGCATGTCAATGATACAAATCCAACCATACCAAAATTGCACGAATACAAGCACTTAGGGGCCTCAATTGGCTGACCCCCTCCTTGCTCACATGTGCATGTGCATGTACATGCAGGTTGTGTGTATGAAAGATAGTAACAATCTCCTAAACACCAACCAAGCATTCGATCGTGACCACCTATGAATTCCTCTCCTTGGGAGGAGTGTGGATCCTATTTTGATTATTGATAAGGAGCTACCAAAGAAAATTTGAAGATCAAAACTTCACGAAGCCAATATGTGACCTTTATAGGTGACAAAATCCCAAATTATTCATGACAGTAGATTACTTTTAGAAGGAGAACATTTTGCAACAAAAATGGTGGCCCAAAATTTGATCCCTAAGCTTTTTCAAAATAAATGTAGCTCGCACAGACATCCAATTCATGAACCATTAGTGGTGTTGGCTTTCTCTCATCAAAAGAAACAAATCCATTTCATATGTTATCATACTCTAATGATTGTAAAATATGTCCTATGCCTCAAGTATCGTTTCAGGAAATCCAACCGTTGAATTTTTATTCATCAACTATTCTGCACTCATGATGTCTAGAGCTTCAAGTTGGTGCCATCTATCTTTTGATTTTAGACTAGTGGCGAAATATGCCGTTGAACCATCATTGGTTATTAGCTAGTTGATCCCCCAACCCAGTCATGGTTTGGTCAAGTTGATCAATCCATCTTAGGGGTGGAATCATCCAATAACACTTTTCAATCAATGAAGAGTATGATCTAGAATGCTAATTATTGATAAGAATAAGGAATATTCCGGGATAATTTTAAATAAGAACTGAATTAAACCCCATAAACATATAAATAACTGTTAATTATCCTTATTTTTTTCATATTCTAAAAGGGTAGCGCTAAACCATCTTGATGTTTCAGATCCACAAGCAATTGCAGAAAACATCACATGATGTTTGCAACCAACTGACATTTGTAAATTGATGCTAGTCATACCTCTTCATCATAAATCAATTACTAACCAAAATACTTACTCCCAAAGCCAACCACCAACTGATGTTCTATGACAAATATCCATTAACTGAATACAACCTATCACTTTCCATCAATCGATGTCCACCATACTTCTATAGGCTAACATCCTAGTCATATGACATTCATCTCCTTCTATCTGACTAAGATTCATAGACTGATGTTCATCAACCAGCATCCTACTCTTGACGCCAATCATCACATCTTTGCTGATACAAATGATCTGCCGACCTATGTCACCAAACTTCTTAGCTTAGCAGCATTCATCGATGACCTACATCAAACTTCAATCTTCATCCTCTTCAACATTGTTGACTAAAATCATCGTCCTTCATCAATATCACCAATGTTTAAAATTGTGCAATTGGGTATTGAGGCGCTTTTTGTTTGTGAGGAGAGGCGTAAGACTCAAAGCGTTTTGAGACGTGAGCCTCAAAATCTAAAAATTGCGTAAAGTGCAAATAAAAATTAAAATTGATTTTTTATATAGTACCCAAATAATATTTTAAAAGATGACATATTATCTTTTTATTGAACTATCAAGTAGCAAATTGATATATATATATATATATAAAACAAAAAAGTGGACAATACGTAAAGTGGCAAGTGATAAATTGCATGACATATAGCTGAAATATGAATATTACATGAGCAAAAAAATATTGAATATAGAAACTGTATAAAAATATCATATAATATTAAGTTCAACTACAAATTATCTCTTTCTCAGTTCCCTATCCATTCATATTTAATTTCAAAAAAAAGTTGAAATAGTTGGCAACAACTAAAAAATTATCTGTATTGTCATCATGAGGAGGGGCTTTATTTGAGTCGTTCATGAACCACATATTTAAGTTTTTGATTTTGATGGAGTTTTCTTTAGAAAAGATTTAGGGCTTGATTATGCCCATGTTTCTAAGTAGCGGTGTCAATTTTTGACACGACCCAAAACCCGACCCGGACAAATCCGGGTTCGGGTCGACCCGATTAGCAAACGGGTCGGGTTCGGATTTTTGACCCGTTTTCAAAAACGGGTCGGGTTCGGGTTGACCCGGAAACCAGAAATCAACCTGAAGTTGACCCGGGTCCGGGTCCGTTAGCCCAGCCTAGCTGCCCTAGCCTTCTTCCCGCTTCCGCAATCTGGGCTCAGCCGCTCACCTTCCCGCTTCCGGATTCCGCAATTGGCAATCCGGAACCAGCATAACCGCCCTAGCAGCCTAGCCTGCTTCGGTGCTTCCGCCTTCCGCTTCCGCAGGTGTCCGTCCCAAGTGACCAACAGACCAAGTCCCAACTCCCAAGGGACCGAGTCTAAAGACTCCGTGGACCACGACCATGTGGCACGAGGGCATGCCCGCAGCACCCAAGCTCCACGCCGCTGCCCACGTATGCGATATGGCTGCCTGGCCCGACTCGCCCAAGTCCCAAAACCGCTTCCGTACGTCCGCAGTGCCCAAGTCCCACTTCTCGCTTTCACATTCCTAGTTTTTCGATCGGGTCGTGTCAACCTGACAACCTAGCAGGTCGGGTTCGGGTTGCATTTTCTAACCCATTTACAAAAACGGGTCGGGTTCAGGTTGACCCGAATAGGGCCGAGTCAGTTCCGAGTTCGACCCGAACCTGACCCGTGACCTGAAATTGACACCCCTATTTCTAAGTCATAAGCATGAGGTTTTCTTAAGGAAAAACCTAGGTTCCAAAAATTAGGGTTTTGTTTTTAAATGAGATTTTATTTAAGAATGTTGTTAGGAGATGTTTAGAAGCATGTTTAAGCAAGAAATTGATTTTAGTTTAAAGATTTTGAAGTTTTTCAAATTATGGTTTTTCCAAATTTAGTAATTTGGAGCTTGTATGTTCACAAATTCTATTCCTATGGGTCATGGGAGGTCTCTAATTAAGAGAAAATGAGATTTTGAAAAGAAAAAAAATCCTAATTATTTTATGTATTAATCCGAAAATAATTTATTTAAAATCATGAATAGTGTAGGGATGATGATGTATAAATGCTATATAATGTTATGACAAATCTAGTGTTGTTGTTGTTATTGTTGTACCCTTTTATCTTTAGGATATGGGTAAGAGAATGAGTATAATAAGTTTAAGGGAGATAATTAGCTATGGCATGTATAGGATTAGTATGATATAGTGGTTTGAATTGATATAAGAGGCTTACGTTGTAATTTTCTCTTACGTTTTGGGAAAGAGGAATTAAGAAGAGGTTGGTGAAGCGACGCTTTCAAAGGGCAACAATTGAGATAGGAACTTCTTACTCTACATATTCATGTTCTTTTATGTTTTTATTGTTCCTTTATATTTTTATTCTTTAGTTGATTTGATGCATAGAAAATGCATATGAAATGTCTTTATTATTTGATAGAAATGTAGAAATGTTTTTATGAATCAATGCATAGTTGATGTTTAAAATTCTAAGCATTTCATAGAAGTTTCCTTCATGTACTTACTTCATGCTCAAGGCATATGGTTGTTATGAAAATGCTACATTACATACATATGTTTATATGGAAAGAATATGAAAATAATTGTGCATGTTGAAGGCGGAGTACCAAATATGGTGCGAAAGTACAAATGTGGCTTTTATGAGCAATACGAAACAATATGGCCATTTGGGGAAAAAGATGAAAGGAAATGAATGGCCAAAAAGATATTTGTGTACCTGATCAGTAAACTCTTGATACTCCGGTACGGTTGTATAAGATAAAGCACGAGTAAGCATATGACATACATAAGACACATGGCATACATAAGGCATATGACATACATAAGACATGACATACATAAGACATGACATACATAAGACACATGGCATACATAAGACATATGAACTAGAACTAGCATGTGTAGCAAAACAATCAAGACTTTACACTTCTAGCATACATGTAAATCTTCTTTTATAAAAGGCATGTGAAGATTTTTGGGTTAGTGTTTCTTATTGAGCGTTAGCTCACTGCCTATTATTGGGATATTTTTCAAGAGAACCAGCTGCAAAGAATGGCTGATCGTCCTTTGTTCACCTACAGTCATAGAGGACCGGATGACAAGTTCCTCTTATGTTTTTTTTAGTTGATGTTTACACATTTTGGATGATTTGGAATGTTTGAGAAATTTTAAAGCCACATTTGTATATTTGAATGATACAAAATGATATGCAATGTTTATTATATATTTGGAAAATTTTAGAGGCGCTTTTAGTTTCTTGTGAAGTGTTTTAAGAGAAGTTTATGTTATGAACGTCCGATTCCGTTCCCGCCTCGTCTACACGAGCTCACCGGGCGGGGTCGTGACATTTCAAACCATACTTGCAAGATGGAGCATTCCTAAAACATTGTTTGTTTTACATTAGAATGGATCGAGCTATTGAGCTTGTACAACAAAGGTCATCACACCATACTCCTAGCCATACAACGTCTTCCCTACGGTAACTAATGTCCAAAAAAATATCCTACTCCATGACAATATCCGCCCCTATCACCACCTAGCACTAGCATACAAACTTCTATTGATCGACATCATACCCTTTTGTCAATCATCAACCATTCACCGATACAAAAAATTTACTACCTGAATTGTGGTATACACTTGTCAATCAACATGATGCCAAAACACAAAATGTCAATCATCATCATTCATAACATAACGGCCAATGCCCAATGTCTTTCATCAATGTTGCCAACTCCTAATGCTACCTCACAAGAGATTGTCTACAACTCATTTATAAAATATCCTTATCTTCTCTAGTTAACAAAGATGGTTGAATCTTTGTAAACTCAAAACACAATTAATGAATATATTTGTTCGAGCAAGGCTATTTATATTTCAACTTTTTGAATTTTCCACATTAAAAATATTGTCAGCTTGATTCATGCAACTTACCTCTCTCTATCTGTATGAATAGGATCTTCCTATAAGCTAAGACATAAACTTTATTGCTTTGAATTTCAACCAATCAACACTATGCAATGAATTAGATGAAAGCTACAAATTATTTTAGTTCTAGCAGCAATCCTGGCTTTAGTAAATAAAAGAAATTATTCTATTAAAATCATAAAATAGTCCTACTACGAAGGTAACTTAGTGGAGTACATATAGTAGCAGCTATAGAAACATTTTAATCAATTTCTATGTACAATATTATGAAAAATTAACTTTCATCACGACCTCCTGTCATTCCTCAACACATAGAAACACAATTGCAAACACATGATTGAAAACAAAACTTTTCTTCTATGCAAAAAAATAAGAAATTTATATAAACTACTGTTATTGAAGTTTTATGAAACGAAAACCAAATTGATGTTAACTTATGTTCGCCTTGTATATGCCATCATCTAAACACCAGTCGCTTTCTAATAATTATGAGTTTAGTAATCTAGCATGTAAGTCCTAAATGATGAGGAACTGAGCACCATTAAACTAATTAAAAAGCTGAGGAGAATAGCATAGCCTTAATGAGTTTGATATCTGATGCCCTTATAGAAAAGAGGTTTAAATAAGTAAAATGAGCGATTTGCCTTTACTACTGGACTTTAGACTAGATCATTTACAAATTCTTGAATATTTATAGCATCCGTGCCATATTCGACAACTAACGAAAAATTAATATTGCAAGAACATTAGCAATCAAAAAAATTGAAAATATTATGGATCATAAGACGTTAGAAAAAGCTCAAACACCAAACATTGTGAACAAATAACAACAGAAGCATCCCAGCAAGTGAAGCAATATTTGGCACTTCTCCTACAAGGCCACTTATTTTAAATATGCCATGAAAGTCAAACAAATAGCTTAATAGATCAGGCAATGAACTCACACACTTTACAGAAAGCTTCTTGATAAGAAAAATTGAAAGTAGAAAAGGAGTAAATTAAATAAGCAAAACAAGACGTGGTATTAGGAAAGTAGTGTCATGCCCCATAAAAGCAAGAAAAAACCTGCCAGAAGTTGCCGGAAGTTTCTGGGTTTTAATATGAAGACAAACCTGAAAAAAATTGACATGCACTTAAATAAAAGTAGCTTTCCATTAAATATATAATAGAATGGATGGTATACTGATATACTAAACCTGTCCTGATATACTATCTAGTGTGTACCAGATAGCTCCAGTTTGACCTTCATTTTCAATAGGAATAATGACAGAACCAAGCACTGTGCTTTCCATATTATGTCCCAGTCATAAATTGTGACACTAATCTG